>DF361854.1:91598-108236 GCA_000787875.1 Solanum virginianum
GTGGTTTAAGTTTAGTACATTTTTTGTCAATATTATTTGTCTATTTGATTATTGTGGCTGCTTTTGTTTAGTTTCATTTCGTTTGTCATTGATTCATTGTTTTATTGACTGAGTGTTTCATTTAATTTCAGTGATTATTACACATTTTCATAAGTCATTGGATACTATCTATGTTTATTTTATTTTATTATTTGTCTTCTTGTGATGATTACAAGTGGTGTTGTCCATATTATTTTACTTTACTTCTTTCTTTTATGTAAAGTTGAGTAGGGTCATTTTTTTTAGTAGTATGGTTAACATTTACAATCTCCTTTATATTTGCTTTAACATTAATTATAGATTTATAATGTCGTTTCATTCAAATCTGTGTGGATCACTTTGTCCATTTACTCTTTTATTTAACTTAATACATGTTTGTTAAGAGACCGATGAAAATCTATCCGTTGGATTTTGAGGCCTTTCCATTAAAAGACGGAATAATTTTAGTTTATCTTTTATTTATTCTTTATTGTGTATTTATTGTGTATATTATTTCTGTATGTTTATTTCATGATTATCATACTTGTGTTATATTGTGTATCTCCTCCTCAATTTGTAAAAATTGAATTTAGCCGGGACCTACAGTTGTGCATTCTGAAGGGTGCTAATACCTTCCCTTCGAAATAACTTGAACCCTTACTCAGAATTTTTTGGTTTGCAGACTACTTTGTAAATAATTAATTGGTTTCCTAATTATCCTTAAAATTAGGTGGCGACTCTCAAATCAAAATAATTTTTCTAAAATCAAACAATACTTTTTTATTAAATTATTTTAATTATATTTTTTATGAGCTGCCGTGACGTTGCGCCTTCGGGATGTCAACATTCGGAGGATGTTCTTTATTTCATTTTCTTGTATTTTAAGCTACTCTGAGTTTGTCGTAGCCATAGTCTGTCATGGTACCTTCCTAGACTTATAGAGATAGAGGCTTCATAGACTTAGAGTTGATGGCTTGAGGTTGAGGTCTTTACTCTTTCCTTCTAAAATGAGTTTTTCATGAATTTCATTATTATGCTATGAATGTTGAAGTCTAGACTTGGGGCTCGTGGCCCATAATTCTTGATGAAGATGTGAAGGGACTAGAACTGCCCACTAGTTTGGATTTTATCAATTTTGATATTTTTCGCTGATGCAATGATCGAATGAATGTGATGAGGCCAAGTGGTTTGCTTGGGGACTAGGAATAGTCTCTGAGTGCCAGTTACGCCCAGGGTACCTTCCCAGGGCGTGATAGTATATATTGTGGGGATGAATGAGGTCCGGTACCATTGTTATACTTGAATTTTGGATATAATTGCAATGTGTATATATTGTAGGGACGAGTGAGGTCCATTGTTCGCATACTTGATTATTGATATGATTATGACTATATGAGATATTACAATAGATTGTGACACCGGTTGTGGCAATTGATTTTACTCTCCATCAATATGAGAGGATTATGTTATAGTAATCTTATCATAATGTTATTATTATTATTTATATATATATATATATGTGTATATATATCTGCATTGGTATCATTGACTTGCATTTATTTCATGTTGCATTGTATCATCGCTTGACCCGGGTAGGAGGCAAGGATAATTTAATCCACATTTGTACCACCCCTTGACCCAAGCAGGAGGCAAGGGTGAGATTCATACTTTATAAATCCCTTATCCACGGACATGTCGCAAGGATGACATATTGTGATATCTCTTGACCACGGACAGGTGACAAGGTTGAGATATTGTGACACCCCTTGCCCATGGGCAGGTGGTAAGGTTAAGACATTATGATGGTAACACCCTGTAAAATTTACCAAAATACCCCTAAAGGAGAGATGTGCACATAACGCATCTTTTCATGCTCTTTTTGTGAATCTGAGATCGAATTTGCAATCAACATGAATAATTGAGTGAAAAAATGCTCTCGATCAATTTTGCAATCGGATCNNATCGGATCGAAAAATAATTTTTTGATTCGAAAATCAAACCAATAATTGTGCGTGACAAAGGTGCGTCGCACCCCTGAGCAGAGAGCCCTGAGCAGAGAAGGACTTGTATTTTTTTAAAAAAATTTTGACAGGGATTGGAAAAACTCTTTGGGAAAATTTTTGAAAAAAATACACTACTGCGCGCCCAGTCCGCAACGCAGATTGGGTATTTCCAGGTTAAAATTTTTCTTTTAATTTGTGAGGGGCATTCTAGACATTTTTCAACCCCTCATAAACGTAAAACATGATTTAATAAAGTGTTTTTAGTCATTTTAAACCCTCCGAACGCACAAAAACTTGACAGAAGAAGAGAAGAAGTGAGGGTTCTTGAGGTCAAGGTTGAGTTGTCCTTCAATTTCAGGTATTTAAGGCTACCTAAAGCTTTGGATTATGTTCATCTACGTGCCCCTTCGTCTACTTGAGTTAAGATCATGAGTATAAATCACATGTTTTAAATCCTATGGTTCTTGAGTTTCAAATTCTTGTACATGTTGGAGTTTTCATGAAAATACTTGATTCAATTTATGAGCTGCATCGTTGTTACCATGAAATATAAATGTTATTCGAATGCTTGATACCCTAACCCTAAAGTTAGTATTTTCTTTGCTTACTGACTAAATTAAAAATTATGAATTTAACCTTCTAAACTAAGTAAATTGAACTTGAGAAGTATGTTTTCTTATTTCATATATGTATGTAAAGACTATCTATTATGTCCTATGTGTTGAGCTTGGATGATATGATGTATTTGACCATAATCAATGTTGCATGATGTGAGTTAGAGCCTTGAGTTGCATTGCATGAATGACGGTCCTAAGTTATTGTGTTGTTGATTTATTGAGAATTGAGTTGACTTGTTTGAGATGAGTCAAAGAGATAAGTTTGAGTTAATTTCTATGAGTACATTTTAGTCATGAAAGGAGTATTGAGCACCGAGTTGGGTGATTGAGAAGCACCCCAGAACTACGTTGCCAACGTAGGATGGTTGTTTAGGATAATTCTGGTGGCTCATGTCCTAATAGAGGGACACTCTCTTAGGATCCGAGAGAGAGAGTTAGAGGTTGAAATCCTATTCCTTGAAAAGTTTAGGTCGGGCGTGACAACGACGTCTTTTCGTTGTACATCACAAAAAACTCATGGTGGTGAAGAGTTATATCAGTTAGAGAAACTTCCAAGCAACACTTAAGTTGAGCATTATTCATGATTTACGAACTGAGTTGCATTAAATACCGAGTCTATTTCTAAAGCATGATTTCAAACTTTAAACTTGCATGATTTACTTGAGTTGAGTTATGAGATGAGGAGTTGAGTTTTGAATTGAGTCATTTGATGAGTTTGAGCCTTCTTTGTTTCCTTGACTATTTTACATACCGTACATTCCACGTACTGATACCACTCGGTGTTGCATCATTTCATGATGCAAATATAGGAGACAGAGGACTTTAGCAGGCGCACCATTTATCCTCAATGCACTCAATTTTTTTTCATATATATTTGTCCTGTCTCATTGGCGATTTCCTCAATGCACTCAATTTGCTTTTCATATATATCTGTCTTGTTTATTGATTCACTCTTTCTCATTAGATCTCAAAATGAGAGACGGTGAGCGCTCTTTGCCATTAGAAAGGAGCCTTATTTTAGTTCACTATCATTGTTATTTTCTTGAGCTGGGTAGCTATGGCTTGTCATGGTACCATCTAGACGTTTAGAGTAGAGGTTTCATAGACCTTGAGTAGAGTATTGTTGAGTATAGCATTTTCCTAGACTTGATCTATTTTGAAAATTATTTAGGACATCTTTGTCCTTTCTTTAAATGTTTTTACTGAGTATTCTTTGTTGTCGAGTAAGATGTGACGATGAGGCCTTGTGGTTCTCTTGGGGAATCAGCAATGGTTCTTCAAGTGCTAGTCATGCCAAGGGTACCCTCCCGAGGTGTGACAATGACACCCCTTGACCACTAGCAGGTGGCAAGGTTAAGACATTATGATACCCCTTGATGACGGACAAGTGGCAAGGTTGAGAGACAGTTGGTGTATGATCTGATGGAGACTTCATGTACTGGATTCATATTTCTTACTCCCTCCATCTCAAATTAATTAAATTTTTTAGACTTTTTTCAATGTTCAAAATAGATGAATTGTTAAAAGTTCAAAAGAAATGTTTGAAACTTTTTTCATATTTTCCCTTCCATTTATTGAAGTTTTATATTTTCTAAGAGATAAATTACACTACATATTTATGATTTCACAAAGGGCAATAGTGGAAAGTATGGGGTAAATTTTATCTTTGAATACTTTTCTTAATATGTATGCATTACCTCACAAATTCAATTAATATGGGATAGAGGGAGTATTGTGTTGTACCACCGGTTATGTATATTTTATTGTGCACTAACCTTTTTGGATGCTGGTGTTAGGATTCTTCGTTATTGCATACTTGTTCGATTTCTCTTATCCAGTCGGATGAACCTACTGGGTACACTTCGGTATGTTCACTCCTACTTTGTTTCCTCCCTGCAGATCAAGCACAGGGACCCGTTCAGGATAGCTGATTCACTCTAGCAGTAGATTTCTCCATCTATCCAGATCTTAATGGTGAGGCTCAGACTTTGAGTCATCGTGGATCCTTTTCAGACATTGTATCAGACATTATTAGCTTTATACTTCATTTCGAGACTGTTGTATTTACTCTTCCGCACTATTTTAGATGTTTTTGTACTCATAACTCCAGATTTTGGGATTTCTTATGTTATGTTATAGTTAACTCCGCTTTACCATATTCTTCTTTAGTCGCGATCCAATTTTGGGTCATGACAAAAAATTTAAGATATCTTTTGGTATTCCTCCATTTTTATCTATTCAATTCATCTTTTTTGTTTCATGAGACCCTTACCCATGACCATCTTGTTCATTCTATAGTTGAAGTAGAGAAGCGTTTATCCCTGTTATGTTATTTGATTTATGCTTTAGTTTGACTTGATGTAGAAGATTCTTGAATTTTGATTGGTTGGGGAGAAGGTATCGACAAGAACTCAAAAATTTATATATTTCTATAGATATTTTTTTTCATTAATATTGTTATGATTAAAGACTTAAGAACCATATACATGTTGTATTTTTTCTTCTTTGTTTATTATTTTTTTTTTTTGTTTTCTTTCTAATAAGACTTATTGATTTAATTCTTCACAAATTCTGATTATTTCAAGTTTTTTATTTAGGCTCAAATTAAAATTAGTTATTTGTAATTTTATTGGAAGTTTGTTAACTACTAATCAAAGTTCAAACCATACATATTTTCATAAAATTTTAATTGTTCCAATAAATCTATAAAAATATATATGGGACACACTGCAAAGTACGTGTCCAAAAACTAGTGTAATAAAAAATACATCTAAAACTAATGTTAGTTAAAGTTTATAGTCTACCTTTCTTGATATATTAAAAGTAAACAATTTATTTTTAGAATAATGAACAACTAAAACTGAACAAAAGGAATAGATTACATAAAACAGAGATGCAGATTACAAAAATCTATGCATAGACACATGTATCATGCATTTGGAATCATTCACGAGTGGGAGACCTTCCTACGCCTCCTCTAAATGCCAGTGTATCTCACTGGCGATTTCCTCAATGCACTCAATTTTTTTTCATATATATTTGTCCTGTCTCATTGGCGATTTCCTCAATGCACTCAATTTGCTTTTCATATATATCTGTCTTGTTTATTGATTCACTCTTTCTCATTAGATCTCAAAATGAGAGACTATGATTCAGACGTAACATCAGGAGCAGTTGTACCAAAAAAGCCAATGCCAGTGGTTGGAGCAGTTTCTTTAATGGGAAGAAGGAGTTCAATGGAATATGCGGTTTCTATTTGGTCAAATCTTTGCTCCCCTTATCTCAATAGTCATCGCTCCATAGATTTCTTTTCTATTTATGATGCCTTGGAGGTTCTCATGTAAAAATATTTCTTTTATTTTTGCTCTTATTTATGCTTTCTACGTAATAAATTCAAAAGAGTTAATTGCTCATATTTACAATTTTTTTTTAATTATTTTTATTTTAAAAACAACTAAAAGTGCACAAATTAAAATCCATATTTAATTCATGTCCTGATTAATTTTCTTCCATATACTGAGTATGCACTGCAAATTTAATTAATATGGACTAGTCAAATTTCTCATTATGTCATGAATGAATTTCTCTTCTTGAGACATGCTGAAAATCTCTTGACAAGTCTGGAGTGGGCCTTACCTGCTCCTCTCAGACTGGAGTGAGATTTGCATAAATGAACAGGTCTTTTACTATACTGTTTAAAATTTTAGTTCCATTCAAAAACTGTGAAATAACAAATTTGTAGTTTTAACTCATGTTTGATCATAGATTTTCAAAGTAGATTATTTTTAAAAAATAAAAAATATTATTTATTTATAAAATTGATCGGTTTTATGTTCAAAAAATGTTGAAAATAGTTTTGGATAAAATTTCACTTTTACTCATGAAATTTTAACATTTTTTCCAAAAAAATACTTTTTAAAAATACAGCTTTAATTTTCACAAACTGTGATTAACATGAGTATGTTTGTTTGCTCTTCATGCGATCATGAAAGTACGGATATACTTATAAAATAACATAAAATGAAAACATTTCGAACATTCTAAACATAATTTGAAGGCACAATACCCAATTTGGCACTCCAACTTGGTTCCAATTTATAAGTTGGAACTTAAACTTTGACATTTTACAATTAGACACTCCAACTTGTCAAATCCTTAACAAATAAACACACAGTCCACGCAGGTATAGCACGTGCGCTGACATGTTTTTCGGTCCAATAATACGATGCCACGTAAGTCACATTCTATGCCATGTCATTGTTATGTGTTTATTTGTTAAGAATTTGGCAAGTTGGAATGCCTAATTGTAAAGTGTCAAAGTTTAAGTTTCAACTTATAAGTTGGAACCAAGTTGGAGTGCCAAATTGGGTATTGTGCCTTAAAGATAGTTAATGACTTCTTTAAAGTCCAATATACAACAAGTTGCTGCCAAGAAAAATGAAATGGTGAAAAACTAGACAAAAATAATGATGTTGAGTTTATCTTGTATGACTTCAATTTCGTTTCAGTTTGTTCGATTTCGTTTCAATTTGTTCGATGAATGTTACCTTTTTATTGTTATTTTGTATGGTTATTATATGTTGTGGAAGTCATTTTGCAATGTGCAGTTGGTGATTGGTATTGTAGTTTTCAGTTTCATTAAAATTTAAACAAAAAAATTGTTATATCATATGCCAAGAAATCTTCATTATAGTATTTTTTCCACAATGTCAAAAAAATTTGAATTCATTGTTTATCAAAAAAGGCAAAAAATGTGTAAAAAAGGAGAGATAAATGTTTGTGTATTTTTAATAAAAAGACAATGAAAGAATTGTATATTAATTTAAAATAACTTCTAATATTTCTACTAGTAGTTACAAAAAAAAATTGAATTTGAATTCATTGTTTATAAAAAAAATTGAATTCATTATTTATCAAAAAAGGCAAAAAAAATGTGTAAAAAATTTGAAAGATAAATGGTTATGTATTTTTAATAAAAAGATGATGAAGGAATTGTATATTAATTAAAAAAAATAAAGGGTGTATATATAAATACATGTAGTAGGGGTAAAAGGATCAAAAAAAATATTTTTTTCTGTTGCCACGCTAAAAAAAATAAATCTCACGCGCCTAATTAATGTGTAAGTCACATTCTATGCCATGTCATTGTTGTGTGTTTATTTGTTAAGAATTTGGCAAGTTGTAGTGCCTAATTGTAAAGTGTCAAAGTTTAAGTTTCAACTTATAAGTTGGAACCAAGTTGGAGTGCCAAATTGGGTATTGTGCCTAATTTGAATGAAAGCACTAGCGTCTAAATATACTAATGGAATAACAGAACAAAGTATTATTGTAACCTTCTTCACTTTTTCACTAGAATTAGATTTATAGATAAAGCCACTATTTTAATTTCCTATAATGAAATAATAAAAATCTAGTATATATTGGATGAGTTACTATGCTTAATCGACTTTCTCTAAATTAATAAAATGGAGAAAAGTGTTGTAAAACTACATACATTCATCTCTCAACATAAATTACAAACAAAACAAGAGGACTAAATTCAAAGGATTTTAATATGGGGAACCATGAATACTAAGAAGAAACTCCATATGCTCGATTGAAAATGCCACGGTCTGCAACACTTCCTATAATGACAATGGCATCAACATATACAACAAGAAGGATAGTGACAGCTGTTAATTGCCGATAGAAAACTGAGTGATTACATTTGCTCAATTTCAACTCAAACTCTTGAATTACCTCACTGAACTTGCCAAATCAAGCCCGGGGATTTTGCTTCAAGCTATACAAGGACTTATGCAAAGGACGGAATTTTCCATACTCCCCTGAGCAAGAAAATCAGGTGGTTGCTCCATATATACCTCCTCTGGAAGATCACCACGAAGGAAAGCATTCTTGATATCCAACTGATGTAAAGGTCAATTCTTTGAAGCAAGCTAGAGAAATGAATAAGCGAACAGAAGTGAGTTTTGCAACTAGAGAAAAGATGTCTGAATAATCCACTCTATATGTTTGAGCGTACCCTTTAGCGACAAGTCTGGCCTTAAGTCTTGCTACTGAACCATCTACATTAACTTTAACCAAGAACATCCACTTGCATCCCACTGACTTCTTTCCATTAAGTAAATCCACCAAATCCCATGTACGATTTTTCTCTAACACATGTATTTCCTCAAGCATCGAATCAAACTATCCAGGATGATTCAAAGTCTCTCTCATAGTTTTAGGTGTAGAAACAGAATCTAGAGAAATAATCAAGGATCTAAACGCAGAGGATAAAGGGTCATATGAAACAAAATTATCTATGAAATATGTGGATTTACAAGTCCTAGTACCTTTTGCGGAGAGCAATAAAGAGATCAAGATCTGATGATGAAGTAACTGGTGATGGATATGTATCCTCGACCTCTTGCCTCCTCGAGTAAATATGAACAATTGATGGTCTTACTGGAGTTGTTGAGGGCACAATAGTTGATTCTTACTCAATAGAAAAACTAGGAGATGAGAGAGTTATATCATCAAATTGTTTTATCATAGAACGAGCAACCTGATAGATTAGCCACTCATCTTCCTCCCCCTGACTTGTAGAAATGGGAGGTGCATAGAAAAACGGTATAGTCTCTGAAAATACCACATCATTTGACACAAGATATCTACCAAGTTCTATAGAATAACATCGATATCCTTTCTGAAGGCGAAAATAGCCTAGAAAAACTCACTTTAATGCCTTGGATCCAACTTAGAAACAGATTGCCTAACATCTCAAATATAACATGTGCTTCCAAATACCTTAGGTTCCACCAGAACTAGTGACTTGTTTGGAAAGAGAACTCGGTAAGGCACATTACCAACAAGCACAGTAGATAGCATGCGATTTATCAGAAAATAAGTCGTAGAGATTGCATAGGCCCAAAAATGTTTAGGAACCTTCATTTGAAATAAAAGTGCCCGATCTGTCTCAAGTAGGTGCCTGTTTTTCCTCTCAGCAACTCCATTTTGAGGGTGTATCAACACAAGAAAACTAGTGGAGAATACCTTTTTGTCTTTTGTATGACTGAAATGATTCTAACATATATTCTTTAGCATTGTCACTCCTTAAAATACGTACTAAAGTATTGAATTGAGTTTTAACTTCAGCACAAAAGGCACAAAAATTGGTAAACATTTCTGAGCGGCTCTTCTTAAAATATATCCAGGTCATCTAAGAGAAATCATCCACAAAAGTGACAAAATACTTATGCCCAGTTTTAGAGACGACAGGACATAGTCCTCAAACATCATAATATGAACTAACTCAAAAGCTGACTCGACTTGCTTATTAATCTTTATCTTTGGACCCATTGAGGTGTGATAATGTTTTGCAAATCAACATGACTCACATTCCAACAAAGAAATATTCTGAATGAGGACAACACTTCTTCGACAATATGCTTCAAATAGGGATACCACACTAAAGCAGAAAACAAACTGAGGCTCCCAATCATCAAGGATGTAGAGATCAATAGATGCATATCCTTTACCAATAACTTGATTTATCGTAAGATCACAAAACAAACAATAATCCAAAAAGAACGAGATATAACAATTCAGATCTCTAGTAACTTTGCTAACAAAAATCAAATTAAAGGTCAACTTTGGTAAACTTAACACTGATGACAGGGTAATGGAGGAGGTTGCTTTAACAGTCTCAGATCCAACAATATTGCAAGTTGAACCATCGGCTACAGTAACTAGAGATAGTGCATTATATGGTTGAAGGCTAGAAAGAATATTAGAGTTAGCGGTCATATGATTTGTAGCACCTGAGCCAATCACTCATTTATTTGAAGAAGTAAAAAGACATGTCTTATCCGACTCTGAAAATGCATTCACTAAAGTGGGTCCCATCAGTGATTTTTTATGTTGAGCAAATTTCGGCACAGGTAACCCAATTACAGAGGGGCTAAGTCAATGTTCCGCAAACCTTCAACATCACAACTTGAAATATAATAAAATTAAAAAAATTTCAGCAAACACTGTAGCCTAGAGTCACAGATGTGAATCAGTAAATTGACAAAGAACAAGAAATAGGGGTGACCACCACAAGTAACCCACTGATCCAACAACAATAAGCAGCCACAGAAGCATAAAAGGTAAACACTAAATTAAATTTGCAGGAGTGAAACTAATACGACAACGCCAAAAGTGAAACACACGGTCAGTTATACCGAGTCACGTGCCAAAGCGTGAGAGATGGACGAGTGATGGGGGCGGCACGTTTGACACACTAGCTGCCTACCCTAAAGTCGGTGAAGGTTCTTCTGGCTGAAAATACTCTTCTACATCCTCCTATGGTAATGGTGAGACAAACCAGTTACTCCGTAGACGTGACCCAAATGATGAATTCAAATTACGAAGAAAGAGTTCCCAATTTTCAATTTCTGAATATGAATCGAGCCTATAGGCTTTGATACCATATAATCAGATAGAAGAAGTTGTTTCATTCCAATAGAAAAGCAACGTATAAATACAATAGATTGTGTGCTAACTTAGAAAATAGATAAACTAACTTAGGAAAAAAATAAAAGATGATTCCTACATATCTAATACCTAAATAAGACTATATACATTACTAGGAATGAACTCTATATTCATTCAATAACAAAAATCAATATCACTGGGATCACATGCTTCCATACAATTGATAAAATTCGTACTCTTGTTCATTTTGTGTAGTATGCCTTCGAATTTCTCATCAGGATCCATAATTACATTGACCTCTCCACCCATACACCAAGGGCCTTCGACATATGTACTAGTATCCATCAGGCTGACCCAAAAATCTTTCCTTTTTACTGGTGTACATTCAGGGGTGGCTCGATAGGGTTAGAAAAAAGGCAAGCGTTTAGACCTCCAAATTTTAGGGGCCTCAAGTTTTATTTTAATAATAATAGGTTATAAAAAAATTTTAGAAAAAATACTAAGTTCAATTTATAGTCGATTTTCACCTTAAGCCACTAATATGTTTGAGCCGCTCTTGTGTACAATATACTTATACACACTATCAAACAGTGTCGATCCACCTCACCATGATTTTGAGGTGCAACATTTCTTTTTTTTTTCTATAATTATTTTGTAAGAATAAAATCAAACTGATATGTTATTATTTCTATAATTATTTCTTTTCATTTTCAACCATACGACAGCCACACAAAATAAAACACGCCGGGAGAGTAGAAAACCTTAAGTACCACTCGATGAGCTCAAACCTTTACCAGTTGTTCGTGTCTGAATTGTCTGACTTCATCATGTAGAAGATTACTGGCTTATGACAATACAAGAGGAAAACCCAAATTGTAAGCTACCTAATTATGTGTAAAAACTTGAACAGGGCTTCATATGTTACATTCTAACTTCAGAACCTACACAGCAATGCGGTTTCTTTTCAAGTCCACCACAATTACACTAATGTTGTCACAGCTATTCCGGCCCAGAGCAAGCCGTGTGAGCAGGGCTGCTGCTGAGCATGCACTTCGTGAAGAAAACATTGCTCCTCTGCCATCACCTTCAACCAAAGGCCTGGAACTATGGTCCCCAGCTGGATCTCTTTCTCGAAGACACTCTCTACCAACGGCACACGCTATCTCACTTGATATAACATCCCACAAACCATCACTCGCAAGAATTAGGCACTCATCTTCTGCTTCCCTTTTTGTGAAGGTCATCTCCGGCACTGATGTGATATATGGCTTTAAATAGTTGTCTCCTGTTTGCAATGACAAATAACAGGAATATTCAATAGTATTTTTATCTCGGCACCAAAGCGAATTGGCCATACTAAAACAGGAACATTCAGTAGCAGGACAGAACTTGTTCTTAGCAAATGAAACCTCAATAGCAATAAAATTTGCTTCGAAGTTAGTCTTTTAATTTAGTCATTGAAGACAAGTTTTGTTTCAGATACAACTACCCCTGGTGCAAATTTGTGTATTACGACATCCTAATGAAGTTGATCAGGCATTGGAAATAGACTTCAGAACTACTATGTTGGTATCTGTACCATACCCCCACCCCACCCCCTACGCCCCATCACCACCACCACCACCACACACAGAGAAAGTAAAATTGTTCCATCAAAGTTACATCATTGCAAAGCGTCAATGGAAGTTCTATAAATCCATTTAGGGCAACATATTTCTCTTCCTAAATTATCGGTAAATAGCTGCCCATAGACTTTGATGCATAAATGTTAACTGCAAAGATCAACAACCAATTTACCTTAGATCTCTCTACTTTGTTGTCTTATGTGCAAAATTGAATACAGACATATAAATGGCGTTCTACCAACATACACACCATCCACATTCCAAATAGAACCCTAAATAGTGCCCTTACTTTTTTATTGGTTAAACAGCAGTTAGGGATTTTCTTAGCTCTACTTCTCCACAACAAAGAGTGCAGCTTCCGTATAGAAGAGTTTGCTTGAAGAAGCAGCAGTGCAGTTGGTGCTTAAGGCAATCTACACTATAACCCTCGAAATATGCTTGACGCTAAGGAAGGAATGTATGTAAAGGGAAAACAAACTAACCTACAGTTCTAATGCCAGTTTCCTTCATCGGAAGGAGAGATTTAGCGAGACAACATTAAGCTTTTACTCTCCAGGAGTCGTATTTCCATTGACAACTGCAATTTTGTCATTGCACAGAGAAACACGTTCTGCGCAAGGAAAAAGAAGTTACCTATTGCCCTAGACATGGAAAGGATTCCTTCTACTTGCGCTCCGTCTGCAAAAATAACTCGACCTCCACATGCCTCTATTCTGGCACGTTCTTCTTGTTTGTCCAGCTGCAAAAGAAAGTCAAGTTACTTTTAATTAGGACAAATCATTTTCTTCAAGTATAGCTACTAAATGATTCTTTCATATGTTCTCTACGATGTTAATAATAACTGGACTCAGAGAGATTACAGACGGTAAATCATGAATCCAGCCATGCTCAACATTTTTGGAGAGTCCGAGCAACTTAGTTTAACAGTACGAGGAACAACTTTTTTAGTAATATACCTGTTGAGGAAACAATTTATAAAAGTCTAGTGACAGCAGTCCTACCAAGTGAGACATACCTTATGATCATAAGAAAGAGGGATCGCACTTCCACTGCGGCTAAGAACAGCGCGTGAGTCACCACAGTTTGCTATAATGATAGTTTCATCTGTCAAAACTGCCACCACGGCAGTGGAACCCATCAGTGCCAATGACTCCGCCGTGCAGCCACATTGGTAGCCCATACTACTATATTCACTGCATATGCATGATGCCATCTCATCTATCCTCAAGAAGCAACTTTTGAATACTCTTTTCCATGCTTCCTCCGTCCTCTGCCCTTCCAATGGTTGTTGTAGTTCACTGGAACTGCTGCTATCGCCCATGTCTACGTTGTTTTGCACGCCCATCAGCTCTTCTTCCAGTACCACATGCATTCTCTCTCTACAAATTGAAGCTACCTGCATTAGGCAAAACGACATCTTCAAGTAACATCTTAAATTTGATTACACAATCGAAAATGAAGATAATAGCAATTTATACTCCTAAAAAGCCACAAATCATTCTTAAATTCACTAAGAGTAAAAAAAAAATTAAAAATAAATTATTTTCAATTAAAATAAATTAACATTCTTTTTAAATCGGACCGAAAAGAAAAAGTTGACAGAGAGTACTTTTAAGTGCAGTGATTTTGTGTTCCGCCTACGTACTTCTATTTGGGGGACCAAATATGTAAAATCTACCTGATTGGAGTTCCCATAGATAAAGTGTGTTTTTTTTTTTCTTCACGTGCAATTGATATTTATTTTAACTGTGAAATTTTATTCCTGAAAACTTAAAAAAGGTCCCAGCCAAAATAATAAAGTTCCATCAATATATTTTCTTTTTTTATTTAAATGAAATAATTATTTATTCCAATTGCATGCTTTTTCGTTTTGGCAACACGTGTAAAAAGAAAATCTAGAACTCCATTAATTTAATTTCATAATAATTGATTTTCAATTGTATATTTCATCATTAAATGCCGATGATAATTTATTTTATTTGTGTTTTTCTTCTTTTTCAGGATAAGTATGATAAAAACTTAGGTGAAACTCCATTAACCGTAGCCAAATAAATAAATTAAGACTAAATAATGGAGTTTCAACTTCTTCGTTTTTTTACAAATATAACCCAGAAAATTAACGAATTTAAAAAATATAAGTATATATCTATTAATCCTTCTTGGTATCATTTTCTTTTAGTTAGTCCAAAAAAAATCATATTACTAAAATTATAAATAATTTAATTTTAAAATTCTTTTTTTATCTTAATAAAATAATTTTCAATCATATAAATAATTTTAGTCAAAAAATTTCAAAAGTCCTTTCTACTCCTTTAAATATTTTGTCAGGTCAAAAGAATGTATGGATATGTTATTAAAAAAAAAAAACTGAAAAGAAGTAGTGGTTTAATTAAACATAACCGTGGGGTTTACATGACGTCCACCATGTCCATCATAAACAGCAAAGAAATCAACAGGTCGGCGGCAATTGATGTCGGGTGAGCAAAGATTCGGTCGAATTGAAATACTATCTTCCATTACACGCTGCCTTCCCGGTATAGAAATCGCTCCAACCACCGGCATCGGCACCGCCCCTATTGAATACGACGATTCCATCTTCTCCACTTCTCTAATTCCTTGCCCCAAATATGATACTAATACTTCCCTTCTCATTTCAATTCTACGTTGCATAAGGCATTTCTCGGAGTAATTGTCTGTAACCGCTACTGAAGTTGTAGAGAGATAATTGCATTTATTTATCTTTATGGATTAGGGAATAGACCCAAATATATGGTACAATTTGAGAATACGTCTAGGTGTACTTGTTCGGTTGCAGCTCTTATTTCGACTTGTTCCTATACGACTGTGTTGGATAATGTTGAACATAAATTATTTTATTTATCTATTTTGGTGTTGCTATTCTTAGATTTAGTATTTGAGATTAGATGTATGTGATAACTTTCAGGTTTTGAAAAATATAATAGACTTAGTGGGTTTTGTTATTTCTTTGAGCTTTATAAGTTGAATGGTTATACAGATTGAGATTTATATCGGTGGTTCACCCACCTAGAAAAATAAGTGTAGGTGTCATTCATGGTTCATTTTGGATCGTATACTAGTGTCATCTCTTACAACAGCTACCAGAGCGACAAAAAAATGTTGAGAAAGTTGACTAAAAGTGTGACAAAAATGTGACGAGGGTGCTATTTACAACCTGTGGAAACAGCCGCAGCAGCTTCATCTTCTTCCAGAGATGCCCGAAGCAACCACTTTGAGGCATGGAAGCGACACGTCTCGTAAATGACAGCTTCATTTTCAACTATCTTTTACAATGTAATCTAATTGAAATTTTTTTAAAAAGAATAAACATATAATATAATTTACTAATTATGATTCGGAGCTACAGGAGAGAAACGGTAAGCTTGAGAGAAAGAAAGAAGACACAAAAGGAGGCATAGAAAGGAAAATTATATTTATATATCTATTGGATAATGCTATATAATAATATAACTAATATTTATATATATATCAATAATTATATTTTTGTATTTACATAATAATAATAATAATAATAATAATAATAATAATAATAATAATAATAATAATAATAATAATAATAATAATAATAATAATAATAATAATGAAGAGGACAATGTTAAATGATCCAAAAAATTTGGCCCACATATGGCCAAAAAGATCAAAAAGATCATAATAATCTTTTCTTTTAAAATTAAAGTTAAAAATTTTTAAACAAAGTTATTGAATTTTAGGAAGTTTTATTGCAAGAATTTTTGGGTTCTACAAAACATTAATAGCCTCATATCTTTTTTAATTCTTTATTCTTCATTTTTTTTCTTTACCAATTTACTTTTTTTTCTATACATAACATGCTACAAAGAATCCCATTTATGTTAAATATTTAAAATATAATTTTTT
>DF361853.1:7486-28782 GCA_000787875.1 Solanum virginianum
CTCAAGCCAGTGTGACTCAAGGCCCGAAGAGAAATCCACCCTGTGGAAATTGTGGGAAGCTCCATCAGGGTAAGTGTTGTCTGGGCACAAATGATTGTTTCCTATGTAGGCAGGCGGGTTACTTCCAGCATGTGTGCCCGAAGAGGAGACGAGGTGAAGAAAGTAATAGAGCCCAGTCCTCTGCAGCACCTCCAGTTGGCGGTCAACAGAGGGGTAACACTACAGGTATAGGAGGCAGGATGAACCACCTTTATGCTATGGTTAATCGACCGAATCAGGAGGTTACACCAGATGTTATTACGGGTATACTTCGAGTCTTTACCTTTGATTGTTATACATTGATTAATTTGGGTGCCACTTTGTCTTTTGTGACTTCGTATGTGGCTAGTAAGTTTGGGATTCTTCTAGAGTGTTTTCTTGAACCTTTTGCTATTTCTACTCCTACTGGTAAGTTTATCTTAGTTGAGAGAGTTTAGAGGGATTGTGTAGTGTCCATTTATCATAGAGACACCTTAGCTGACTTGGTAGAATTGGAGATGGTTGACTTTGATGTGATACTTGGCATGGATTAGCTTCACGCCTGTTATACTTCTGTTGACTGTAGAAACCGAGTTGTTAGGTTCCAATTTTCTAATAAGCTTGTTCTAGAATGGAAAGGGATTTTTGTTGCACCTAAGGGCAAGTTTATCTCTTATCTTAAAGCCAAAAAGTTGATCTCTAAGTGTTGTATTTACCACCTCGTGCGAGTCAAGTCTGATAATGTCGAACCTTCTACTCTTGAGTCAGTTCCGAGTACCCTCCCGGGACGTGACAAACTTGGTATCAGAGCACAGAGTTTCAAGTCTGATAATGTCTAACCTTCTACTCTTGAGTCAGTTCCGATTTTGAATAAGTTTCCCAAGGTGTTTCCTAATGATCTACCTGGAGTCCCTCCTAATAAGGATATTGACTTTGAGATTGATGTTCTTACCGAGACCAAACCCTACAATTCCACCTTATAGAATGGCCCCCGTAGAGTTGAAAGAATTGAAAGAACAATTGAAGGACTTGTTAGAGAAAAGTTTCATAAGGCCTAGTGTCTCTCCTTGGGGTGCTCCTATTCTATTCGTGTGTAAGAAAGATGTGTGTCTCAAAATGTGCATAAACTACTAGCAACTGAACAAGGTCACTATAAAGAATAAGTATCCTCTCCCCAGGATAGATGATCTGTTTGACCAACTTCAGGGTGCTACTTGTTTCTCCAAGATAGACCTCAGATTGGGTTACCATCAGTTGAAGGTGAGGGAAAGTGATATTTCAAAGATAGCCTTCAGGACACGGTATGTCCATTTTTAGTTCTTGGTCATGTTCTTTGGGTTGACAAATGCACCTGTATCTTTCATGAATTTAATGAATAGGATGTTCAGACTGTATCTTGATATGTTCGTGATCATGTTTATTGATGATATTCTGGTGTATTCCAAAGATGAAGAGGAGCATGTTAATCACCTTTGAGTGGTTTTGCAAATGCTCAAAGACTATGAGTTGTATGCAAAATTCTCAAAGTGTGAGTTTTGGCTCAAGTCCGTAGCTTTCTTAGGCCATGTTTTTTTGGAAGATGGTATTCACGTAGACACTTAGAAAATTAAGGCGGTGAAGAACTGGCCTAGACCAACTTCTCCGACAAAAATAAGAAGCTTCTTGGGTTTGGTAGGCTATTATTGTAGATTTGTTGAGGACTTCTCTTTTCTGTCTGCACCATTGACTAAGCTGACTCAAAAGAAGGTCAAGTTTCAGTGGTCTGAGGAATGTGAAAAGTGTTTCCAAGAGTTGAACACTAGATTAACTACAACACTAGTTTTGACTTTGCTTGATGGGACGGGAGAATTTGTGATATACTGTGATGCATCTAGAGTTGGGTTGGGTTATGTGCTTATGCATAGAGGGAAGGTGATATCTTATGCTTCTAGACAACTTAAGGCCCATGAGAAGAATTACCTGACTCATGATCTCGAGTTGGCAGCGGTGGTATTCACACTTAAGATCTGGTGTCACTACTTGTATGGAGTGCATGTGGACATGTTCACTGATCACAAAAGGTTACAATATGTATTCAGTCAGAAAGAACTCAACCTCTGGCAGAGGAGATGATTGGAGTTGCTCAGGGATTATGATATGAGAACCTCTACCACCTAGGTAAGGCTAACATTGTTGTTGATGCTCTTAACATGTTATCTATGAGTAGTACTGCCCATGTGGAGGAAGGAAAGAGAGAATTGGCTAAGGAAGTTCATAAATTGGATCGACTGGGAGTGCAACTTGAGGTGAACAATAAAGGCGGGGTCAATGTTCAGAATGGATCTGCTTCATCCTTAGTGTCAGAAGTGAAGGAAAAGCAAGACCAAGACCCTATCTTGTTCCAATTGAAAGAAGTGCTTTACAAGCAGAAGGTGATGGTTTTCTCCAAAGGGGGAGATGAGGTGTTGAGATATTAGGGTAGGCTATGTGTGCCTGATATTGATGGTGTTCGAGAGAGGATCATGGCCGAAGCTCATAACTCTAGATATTCTATTCATCCTAGTTCTACTAAAATGTACCACAATTTGAGGGAAGTCTACTGGTGGAATGGAATGAAGAGAGACATGGCTGAATTTATCTCTAAGTGTCCCAATTGTCAATAGGTCAAGGGTGAACATTAGAGACCATGTGGCCTAGCCTAAAACTTTGAAATTCCTGAGTGGAAGTGGGAGATGATCAACATGGATTTCATTACCGATTTACCAAGATCCCGAACGTAGCATGATTCGATATGGGTGATTATGGACAAGATGACTAAATCAACCCACTTCTTGGCAATCAAGACAACTAATATGACTGAGAAGTATGCCCGACTATACATTCGTGAGATTATGAGGTTGCATGGGGTTCCCTTGTCTATCATCTTGGACAGAGGAGCCTAATTCACCTCTCAATTTTGGAGATCTTTTCAGAAGGGATTGGGTACAAAAGTACATCTGAGCATAACTTTTCACCCTCAAATAGATGGACAGGTAGAGCACACCATTCAGACTTTAGAGGATATGTTGAGTGCATATGTCATCGAATTCAAAGGAAATTGGGATGATCATTTGCCATTGATTGAGTTCGCGTACAATAATAGCTACTATGCTAGCATTCAGATGGCTCCTCATGAGGCATTATATGGAAGGAGATGTATATCATCGATTGGCTGGTTTGAGGTTGGTGAAGATAAATTGGTTGCACCTGATCTTGTCCACCCATCTATGGAGAAGGTGAAGGTCATCAGGGAAAGGTTGAAGGAAGTTCATGGCCTATTAGAAGTAGAGGGCGCTCTGGTGGGATCTTCACGGACACCAGATTGTGAGAAGGATTGGGAAGGTCGTTTATGAGTTGGACTTGCCTTCTGAGTTAGATGGAGATCATCCAGTATTTCATATTTCAATGCTGAAGGAGTGTTTGGGAGATCCTGCTTTGGCTATCCCTATTGAGAGTATGGGAGTGAAGGATAGCCTATCCTACAAAGATATTCCAGTCCAAATCCTTGATCGGCATGTTTGTAAATTGAGAAATAAAGAGATAGCCTCCGTCAAGGTTCTATAGATGAACCAATTTGTTGAAGAAGCTACGTGAGAAGCTGAGGAAGCGATGAAACTCAAATACCTGCACCTATTCATGTCGAATGATGATGATGTCGAAGGTAATGTCCTTATCCTTAACGTCATTGAATGTCTTCTTTCATTAGGTTGATGTATTAATCCGATTCTATTCCCCAGTGTAAGACAGAGATGGATAAGTGATGAAACGTTGAGAGTCTGAGAGTTCTCGAGTGAGAAATGTGATGAGTTTGAGGTTACGCATGCTTTTACTCTACCTTTACTCTTCATTCGAGGACTAATGATCCCAAAGGGGAGATGATGTAATATCCCATAAAATTACTGAAATGTCCCTAAAATGTATCATGCGCAAAATACATCTTCCAAAGCTTCGATGGAAAATCTGAGATCCAATTTACAATCAATGTAGAAAATCGAGTGAAAAATGGTCTCGACCCGATTTAAGAGCAACGGAGTCAAAAAATAAATTTAACTAATTTTCCCTAAAACAGTGTCGATCTGTGCCCCTGGCGTGACACGGAGGGGGCACAGAGACATACTTAAGTTTTTTTTAAAAATTTTTTTGGGAATTGGAATTTTGGGAAAAAAATTGCGAAATATATTGGTTCGCGCCCCTGGCGCGTCGCGGACCAGTGTACCAATTTTAAATTTTTTTCTTTTAATTTGGAAAGGGCCTTTTGGTCATTCCCCACATGATCCTAAGTTCTAAAACTTACTTTTAAGGTCGTATATTATCGACTGAGGGTTTAAAACCCATATTTTCCTAAGTCTAAATGTATATTCTAAGAGAAGGAGAAGAAGGAGTTTGAGGGTTTCAAGTTGGGGTTGATTTCCTTAGAAGAATTGAGAAATTGCTTAATCCCAAGTATGTAAAGGCTACTCAGAAGATGAGATTGTTCTCCCATGTGCCCCATGATTATATTAGGTTGATTAGTTGAAAGTAATGAGTCTTAACTGTGATTTCTTGGATGTAATCTTAGAAACTACCTTTCATTATCACTTATTCTCTTAAAATTGATGATCATCATACTTGTATTTACTGTTTACATGTATTATTGTATGATTGTGTACGTAATTTACATGATTAGATGAGTGTATTAATGACTGAAATTGATTGAATTGGTGTTCTTAGAGTATAAATGAGGTCGAACCTTAACTTTGAAGGAAAAACCCTACTCTTTGAGTTGATAGATGATGAGATGAGGTAATAATCCTTCCCGTAGAGGCTAGATGATAGAATTTCTTCATAAATTGATAGACTTATGAGGGTGTCGACTCATGAGAGGAGTATTAGCACCAAAATGAATAAGAATGAGTTCCTTTTGCACTCAGTAACTACGTGGCCAGCGTAAGAGAGGATTGGACCGTGAAAGTGGATATTTCCTTCATCCTACAAAGGACTTGATAAACTTTTGGGATCCCCGTTAGACTCATCCCTTACCCCGACAAGGTACTGAACAGATGTGGCAATGAAATCTCTTCGTTGTATCATCACCGGGTCATAGGTAGTGGTTGTCAGTTATAGAAACTCCCAGATAGATTTTATGTTGATAGTACTCAGAGGGTGATGTGATAGTGTGATGTCTTGATGGATAGTGATGTGATAGAGTCCTGCTCCTTACTCTGAGGTGAGGTTGCGTGATTGTTAAGTCAATGTCATCATACATTGTATAATTCATATTGTTTACTTTAGCCTGTTTTACATACAGTACATTTCACGTACTAATGCCCCTTTGGTGCTGCATCATTTTATGATGCAAATTCTGTAGACAGAGGACTTCAGCAGACTGATTGTTGAGGTTCACCGTTCCCCAGACAGAGACTTGGTGAGCCATCCCTTGATTTCGGAGGACATATTTATCTTTTTATCTATCTTGAGTTATTTCATTGGACTATGTAGCCATGGCCTGTCATGATACCTTCTTAGAGGATAGCTATAGAGGCTTCATAGACATAGACACCTGATAGTTGATGTTGGAGTCATTTTCTCTGTTTCTTATTTATTGAGACTACTATGTTATTCGGATTCTTTATGATAGACAGAGTTGATAGCCCCTCGCCCACTGATAGTTAGATATTTATTTGTTATCTTCCGGTAATGAGTTGATTGAATGAATGCAATGAGACTAGGTGGTTCACTTGGGGGCTAGCAATAGTCTCTGAGTGTCAGTTACGCCTAGGGTACCTTCCCGAGACGTGACACATATATTATTTAAAAATATATATAAAAATACTATAAATCATCCTAATTGATAATTTTAAATATCTAAAAATAATATTAAAAGTTTTTCTCTTCAAATTTTATTTATGTCACATAAATTAAAATAAAAAAATAATGTACACGCACACAAGCACGCACACACAAGTAGTTCCATGACTCAGGACAAAAAAATCTTCTTATTATCTAAAAGATTTAAGGGTTTTACGCTACGGGTTTGGAGCATAGTCCTAATGGTCTCATTATTATCCGGCCATCTCCCAAAAAAATATTCTATAATGGTTATGACCAAGGTATAAACTACATTTGGAATCATACCATTTTCATTCTTAATAGCCATTCATTGGGCTTCTCAGAGATAATTATCCCACCAATAATGTAATTGCCCTGTAATCTCACAATAATCATATTAATCGTATCCTTTTAGAATTCTTATTGGCCTTGCAGATAGTAATATACATACGAATTTCATGTGCTAATGTATAAATTTTGTCTACCAGTGTATAAGTTTTGTAAATTTGTCTACCTATATATATATATATATATAGTCCATCTTAGCACGAACACATGTTTCTTATATATATATATATATATATATATATATATATATATATATATTATGTGAAAGCCATTTTCTCTTTAATTTGACTTTGAAAATTAAACATCTTCCCTAACATTTGAATAATTGACATTACTCCCTTCATATCCTATGATATTTATAAATTGCCTTTGTCATATGTAAATTATAAATCTTTTCATTTTTTTTAATTTTCTTAATTATTAACAACTCATTAGATATGTGAGTTATTTTGACTTTTCACCCGATTCCCCAAATTACTTATCAAATATACACACATCCTAGTTACGAAAAGGGTGAAAATCATTTTTACTCCCCAACTTTGATTTAAAAATTAAACTCTCCCTTCAATTATGATCAATAATCAAAATTCCCCTTTCTCCTATGCATTGTCCATTTTAACCTTATTATAGTACATATATTTTAACCTAGTTTATTCTACTTATGGGTTTTTGAGACGAGGGTTTCTAGGAAACAACTTCTCTACTTCTATGAGGTAGTAGTAAGGTCTGCATACATTCTACCCTTCCCAGACCTCACATGTGGAATTCCACTCGGTATGTTGTTGTTGTATTATATATAATTTATTTTTAACCTAAATATTTTTAACTTTTTCTTTAAGTTCATGTCACGACATAAGTTAGGCCTTGGGTGTAACAAGATGAATGAGATCCCCAAGAGAACCCCAAACTAGTCTTCTTAGCATTTCATAAGCATTCAAGGGTAATAAAAGAAGGTACATAAGCAGAAGCTGAAACATAAGCATAAACTGAAACATAAGAGTGATAAGGAGTACAGAAGCCATGAGAATCATACATCGTGTCCAACAAGCCTCTAGACGGGGACTAAGACATATCCCTAACTCACTCTCAATAAAGATAAAGATAGTATCAACCATAACATAAATCTAGATGATAGTTGGTGCAATCCCCGAAGCATGCATGAGGACTCACCCAATTTGTCTTTGAAAGTAATCCAAATCTACCCACAAGGATGAAGAGGAGGATAGTCACCTATCTCTACATTCTAATATAATATAGGCAGAGAATATGCATTTGTATGTTTGAATGTACCAAGTATGTGTGGATATAATACAACAATAATACATAGTATCAATAATTGTATAAAAATGACACATGAGCAAGGGCACACATAAATATATATACAATCAACGTAAAGAAAGGAAGCATCATACCAACACATCATAAGTGCAATGATGCATGATATCATACTCTATCAACATATGTGAGAATGTCACCATAACCAACAGTAAGATCATACAAGCTGTAACATGGAATCTCGTTGTTGCCCCTACAATGAGATATCCTTTTGATGATGATTAATGTTCTAAATGTTTATGGGATGGGTTAGTAGAATTCCCCTCCATTATTTTAAAAGGCTCATGGGATGGGGTAGTAGAATACCTCTCAACTAATGAATTTCATGATTTAAATATATATATATATATATATATATATATCATAAATTATCATAAGTAATCATAATTCATACTTATACATCATCATCATAAGTTTGATAAAAAAAATACATAGTTCATAAGCATCATGCATAAGAGTAACTCATTTCATAACAGGATCCTGATCAGGTCGAAACTACACCTCTCAATTAAGGTACAAATGGTCGTTGTTCAATGATACAACCTAATATTGGTTAGGATCGATCCCATGAGGAATAAGGTCTAGACTTGGAGTAATTAAAAGCAATTAGAATGAATTAATCGACTTATTTCTTGAAAAAGGGGTTTTAATAAAATATATTTATCTAGTGTGTAACATGCAAAACTGGTAAATTATGTTCACCTAAGACTTAGATCCAAGTGTTTAACAAATTTTACCATATGAGTTGATCCATCCCCCAGGTGTGGCATTACTAACCCTTATCTTGTCTCAGTACAATTATTCCTTGATCCGTTCAGGTTGATTAGACGAGTGTAATCACGTCAAATTCAATTATTTTTTATTCTATTTTTCTATTCATTACCTCCTTGATCTAGTAAGTAAGAATTAGGTAAATTCTAACATTTATAACCGTTAAAAAGCATTCAAAATGAAGAGATAAATTGTAACACCCCTCAATGTAGCTCGAAAAGACTCTAGCATTTTTTTTTGAATACCTTAAAATTTATGTAGAATTTCACAAATTTGACTTCATATTCTTATTCAGAGGAAACAATTATGTGGAAAATGGTTACTTACAAGGTATAGTTATCCGTGTTAAAAAAATATTTTTTCTAGTGAAATTTCGCAACCATTAGGTGTATGCGACAAGCTTGCATCGCAAATTTATCGTGCCCTAGTTCAAAAAGTCCCGAAATTTCTCTTTTCACTTAAGGAAAATTGGGTAAAAACCCAATATCTATATATATGAGAATCTATCATTCTTCATCCATTTTCTCTAGCCCTAAAACTCACAAAAACTTCTCAAAAGTCCTCTTCAATCTTCTCAAACCTTCCATTCAATCTTAAGACTTCAAGAACTTGCTTTGGAATTCAAGAAAACTAAGTTAAGTCCCAAGTCCTCCTCATATTTTCTTCAAGAAACTCTAAGTTTATGGTATGTGGGTCTTCCATCCATGGGTTCTTCCACTGATGGAGCCCCAAAACTATTTTTATCAAATTTTTTGAGCTATGATTAAGGTATGTGGGTCTTCATCCATTGGTCCTTTCATCGATGGAGCCCCAAAACTATTTTTATCAAATTTCTTAATTCTAATGACTAATTCTTTATGAGTATTTTCTATTATCACTCCATTACATGAAATATGTTAGAAATTGTTGGTTATTGATTTATTGATGCATGGGCTCCTACTAATGATTGAGATTATGATATGCTTATTACATTAAGGACTTGTAAGCTATGGCATTTTGAAAGATTTGAAAATATTATGATTTTTTGAATGATTTTCATGTCACCCAAATTGGAGTTTTGCAAGTATGTTGGTGGATTGTTTTGAATGATTCTTAAATGACTTTATTTTTACTCCTCTCATATTTTATACTTTGAGTTGCATGATTTAAAGGTTAAATACATACACCCACCATGTTTTGAGTAAGTTATGTGGCAAATCTCTTATCTGATAAAGGCTTTAGGGTAGGACATATGATTTATGAACATTGTTAATGTTGAAGGAAAATTGTGCATGCTATGAGTTCATGAGAATGTTATGAAACCCTTTATTTGATATTATAATGTGATGGTTTGATGATATTCAAGGCTATAAACATTGTGATACCATGAGATACTATGAAGTTGAAGATTGTATGAGATAAATATCATGTTTCCATGTCTATATTTTTTAAAGATGATATGTATGATTGTAATGGGTTATTTAAGAATAATTTAAATTGATGACATTCACTATATGTCTCAAAGTATGATATCTTAATAATGAGAAATGAAGGCTTATGAGATATTCTGTGTTTATTATTGACTTATGAAAAGTTCCTTATGAATGATGAAAAAATTTCATTATATGTATGCTAGTTCATGAATGTGACGGAGGATGAGGTATATAAAGTATATAGTGAAATTTATTGAAGTGATACGAAAGCCATGTATTATTAAAAGGTCTTCTTTATGATATTATAGTGTACAAGTTTATGCATGTCATAACCATACTCTCTATATGCTATTTGGGAATAAAAATTAAACGCGTTAGAGTCAAGAATGAATGAATAAAAGAAATATGAGTCCCCACCTAGTTATGATCATGAGAGTATAATGACCCGTTAGTGATATGATGATGGTGCTAGCCAATAGTAGAGGCTTAGCCAAGATTATGATGCTAGCCGATAGTAGAGGATTAGCCAAGATATATGAGATATCCTTTTGATGATGATTAATGTTCTAAATGTTTATGGGATGGGTTAGTAGAATTCCCCTCCATTATTTTAAAAGGCTCATGGGATGGGGTAGTAGAATACCTCTCAACTAATGAATTTCATGATTCATGCCTATGATTATCCCGTGAGAATTTACTTAGCACCGAGTGGACCTTGGGATGGATGCAGAAGCTTCCCATTATAATAGGCGTGAGACGTTAGTAGAATCCCATTGTCCCATCACTACGTGCCACCGTAGGAAATAGGAATCACCCAATAGTAGAAGTTGATTTCTAGATCAACTAATAGTAGACGTGAATATTAGGAGGTCGCCTTGGCAAGTGACTTCCCCCTTTCTTCCGGTGTTGGGAAAACATCAGGACTTCATGACTTAGCTCACATGGTTTATGTCGGTTAAAGGTTGCTCTCACATATGTTAAAGTTCTTCTCATACTCCCAAGAGGTCCTGTTATGATAAATTAAATAGCTCCTTTATAATATGTCCAAAGGTGATTTAGAGTTCCTATGATTCATTGTTTCACAAGTTCAAATGGTATTTCCAAAAGGTACATAATAATGTCTACAAGTGTGTAAAGTGGACTCCATTATGATTACCAATGCTCCTTGCATAATAAAATAGTCTTTTATGTAAAGTGATGTATTGTTCACCCAAGAAAATTAATACTTTAATTATGTATGACATCATTTATTTCTCACTAATTTAAGTTTATATGCCCTATCATGCATTCAAGTAAGGGTGAGTTCCTTATTTCTCATATGCATTATTTCATGTTCTATGGTGAGAGTAAAATGTCTAAATGATCACCCATATGTATATTCCAAGTTTATATAATTTGCTTATTCTCGATTATGTTCATCTATGCATCCCACTGTGTTCTTTCTAAACTTGTTCTTTATATTTAAATAATATTATCTCGATTACAGCTTACTAATGCCTTTGTAAATGTATCATTTTTTATCACAAGACTTAGGATGAATTAGTCCATTATTTATTTCCATGTCATGTACCAATATATTCTATGTACTGATGCATACATCTATGTCTATATGATTTAACCATGCAGGGACTCATTGCACACCTACATACTAGTACATTCCAATTACTGACGCATACTTCTATACCTACATGATTTCACCATGTAAGGACCGGTGCTCCTCAACATCTTCCATATATGGCTAGCTTTGGATCATTGAAAGAAGAGAGTTGGTGAGTCCTCTAGTTCGGGGACAATATCTGGTTTCTATCTTACTTATGTTGAGAATTTATTCTACTTTACTTTCTAGTTTGAGGGTGAGCCTTGAACATGTCTTGGCCCCCCTCCTATTAATGGTTAGAGGTGTTGTTGGATATTACGCTATGTACCTATAACTTTATGTTGAGATTTCATGAAAACTTATCCCTTAGACCCTATCTCTTATGTGATACTACTTGACGCTATTGATAGTGATGGAAAGTGATGAAAGTCCTAAGTTCCTATTTCCCCATAGCTTGAGTCCTACTTACCCTCCCCTTAGTACTTGCTTGTTATGTGATTCATGCAAATCCCTTTCCCCTATCTATCCCCATAGCATGAGTCATAAGCCCCTATTCCCCTAGAATTATTTTTTGAATGTTTGTCTTATATTTCGCAACCAAAGATGTGCAAACGATATGCTAAGAGGATTTTTTGGGTTGCCTTCAGGCTTCCCATTCACCGTGTCACGTCTAGGCCCTAGGATTAGGTCGTAACATAAATAATACATACATGCACACTTTTCAAGGATTTTGAATTATTCAAATTTTTATGTCCTTAGTTCTTCATTGTTCTCACAACCCTAGTTGTTGATTTAGCTACTCATGTTCATTGTAGATGAAATAATCATGGTATGGATTTGTATAATTAAACACACTTAGAACGATAAATTGAAGAGCACAAATTTTGAAATCTTCATGAAATTCACAGTATTATATCTCAAAAGTAATGTCAAAAGTAATCCACAAGTAACAAGTTCTGGATGTTTTAACTTCTCTCTCTGTCTAACAAAATCTAAAAACCTATTTATAATAAGTGGAAATCAAATCCTAAACCAAATAGGAAAACTAGAATCTGGAACTCAGGAGAATAGAGTTATAGGCTATAGATGAAATCATAGCCAGTGACTGGTTATCATAGACTACACTGCTTAAAATCTATCCTCAACATGCGAACCTTTCCTATGATCCGTCTTCTGACTTACAACCCGTAAGATGTTTTGTCTAGTATCTCTTTAGCAATTCTTCAAAATCTCTAATCCTCAAGGCACGAGCTAGTGTACAACCCATAACTTGACATACGACCTGTGGGAGCCTTCGTTTGGTAACAATTCAACACTTATGCATATTTTCTGATCTTCAAATGATGGACAGGTATACAGGATGTAAAATAATCTATGACTTGTCTCGTAACACATATCTTCAACTTATGAAAATCACCCTTTCACTAGATCTAGCCAACGAAAACCATCAATGGCCATGGAATGAACCAAGGCCTGTAGAAGGCCTCATGAAATCTTAAAATTCTGCAATCTACATAACTTAGCCCAAAAAACATCTTGACTCCTGTAATCCTACAAAATCAACATAAAACCACATTAAACCTACTAACATCACTTTCAAAGCACACAAAATTGTAAGTTTAAAGTATCCAAAGTGTCATGTTTTATGGCACATCAACACCCCCAACTTAAAATTATTGCTTGTCCCCAACTGACAAACTCAATCTACATAAGCAATACAATAGCACATAAACCTCAATCTTATAGCATACATCATCTCTTAATCAATCACAAATACCCAGTCAAACTTATCAGTGTATATATAAGATAATTATTAAACAAATTCACGCAAATCAATGTTTGATAATGCAACTATGACAACCAAGGTAACATAGATAAGAACAACCACTATGATAGCCTAAAGTCAACAATGTAATTTAAGTTTCCTCGCAAAAAGAAGTCTCATATCTCACTTAGAATCATATGTTTAAATTCAATGCTCAAGGTTGACAAAAACACTTGCGCTCACAATAGATATTTGAATATTGTGTACAATACCATAGGCTTACCCTTATACTTATAACCATGACAATCAACTGGTTGACTTAGTATCACTATAGGACTTTTTTAGCTTGTAACATAGGCTTGGGGGGTTTTGGTATGTGAAACAACCCTAAAATGTGCCCAAAAATGGGCTTTGAAAGTGCCCAAAATCATAATTTTCATATATCTCAAAATTCGTGTATGATATCAAAAATCCAACTTCATATTCTTGATCAGGGGGTCAAATTGAGTGGAAAATTGCTCTAACCCCAATTTAAGAGCAACCGTATCAAAATTTAAAAATTACAAAATGTAATTTCCAGTGAGATTTTCGCGCCCAAGGTGCGACATGCCAAGGGCGCGTCAGTTCATTTTTTGTGCTGTTTTTCAAGCTCGGTCCAAGACTTTTGGGTCTTGGACTGTAGTATTCCCTAACGTGAAAATACCTATATTTAGCCATATTTTACCCTTATATCATTCAAAATATTCCCCAATATTCACTCAAACACTTAGCCAAATATTGCACTCCTAAATTCAAGTCTCAAAACTCATCTGGATCTTAAGTTTCTCATTCAAGCTTCAAGTCTACTTCTCCAATCTTCATCAAGTTATTCTCCAAAGCTAAGGTATGTGTGTTTCATTCATGGGTTCATTTCACCCATGATATCCAACCTCTCTTTTACATAAAATTGCATGATTTAGAGTTGATTTACTTGTAGGTCTTATCTATTATAAATCTTACTGCACACTATGTTCGAGTCTATGAAATTGTGATTGTTTTAGTATTTGTTGAGCTATAAATGGAAAATCTAATATAAGATTTGATGAAGGGTTTTGATGTATATTGCTTCAGGGTATTAATAAGTATCTATTGATGGTTTTACATTGAATTTTCTAGTATGATTTCACTCTTGAATTTCATGGTTTTACACTAGCACTACACACTCACCAAGTGTTTGATGAAATGTCCGGTTATAATTTCTTGAGGAAGTGAAGGTCCAATGCATGTCTATGAGTTGAATGGCTTTATGATGATGGAAGTATGTTGTTTATATGTCAACTTCATGATGAACGTCTATAGTTTTGTGAGTCAACCAAGCCTAACTCAGGGGGTTGTAGGCTCGGATAACCACATCGAGGGGTTGGTACCTTGGTTGCCTAGTACGGGGGGTAGTAGGCCTATATAACCACATAGACGGATTGGTACCTTAGTTTCCTAGTACGGGGGTAGTAGTCCTGTATAACCATATTGAGGTGTTACCTCATTAACCACATTGAGGGGTTTGTACCTTGGTTGCCTAGTGTGGAGAGGAGGGTAGTAGGATTGTATAACCGTATTGAGGGATTGGTACCTCATTAACCATATCGAGGGGTTTGTACCAAGATTTCTTATAATGATGGTTGCTTGCCATACATGTACTATGTTCTATATAAGCATATTTTCTTCAAGCATCATTCATACATGCCATATTGCTATATGCTTACCCATTACTTATGCTATGCATTTTGCTTATGGTGCCTATCACTTGTCAAACACCACTCATACATGTCATATTATTATTATGCAATCCATTGCTTATGATATTGCATTTTGCTTATGTTGCCTATCTCTGGTTGCATTGTATCCTACATACTTAGTACATTCAAATGTACTAATACATACTCTATGCCTACATGATGTTACAATGTGGGAACCAGAGCCCTACTTGATCATCCTCCTCCACGTGGCTAGTACGACTTCTCTCAAGCTCTTTGGTGAGTCCTCCATTTCAGGGATGATGTGTATGATCTCATACTATGTTCCAAGAGTATCTTCTTTTATGTATAGCTTGACTATAAGGGTGAGCCCGATAGCTTGTCTTGGCCTCCGCTAAGTATATAAGTTTTAGAGGTGTTATTGGACACGTTTTATATTATGCTATGAGCTTTGACTCTTGATTTTTATGATATGGAAGTTTTCCCTTATCCCCCGTTGTCCCTATTTACTATCTCTTTTATCATATTTTATTGCTTCCGCGACCAAGAATGTGTAATGATATGTCTTGCTTGGGGTCCCTTTGGGTTCCCCATGCACCGTGTCATGTCTAGGACCTAGACTTGGGTCGTGATAACCTTGGTATCAGAGCACTAGGTTGTTAGGTCCTCGATGTCCAACACACTACATCGATTAGAGTCTTGTTCATGGTTGTGTTGTGCACCACAACTATAAGCAAGAGGCTATGAGGCATTTAGGAAATATTTCCTTATTCTTACTCTATGTCATGCTATAAAAGTTGAGGTAAGGTTTTCCCTCTAATGATTGTCCTTTTCTATGCTAGATCATGCCTAACACGAGAGGAAGAAGAGCCCGCACACCCGAGGAGCAATCGACTAATGTAGAGCTTTGGGATGCTCTCATTTTGCTTGCACAAGTTGTGGCTAATCAAGCCAACCAAGGGGCCCAAGCCCCACATGCTCCCACACTAGCTTCTCGAGTGAGAGATTTCATGAGGATGAATCCCCCGAAATTCCATGGGTCAAAGGTGATTAACGGCCCTCAAGAATTCATTTATGAAGTTTACAAGATTTTGTTATCATGGGTGTGAGGTCTGAGGATAAGGTGGAGTTGGTGGCCTACCAACTCAAAGGGGTAGCACAAATATGGTATAATCAATGGAAAAAGGTGAAGGGGGTCAGCAATATGGTACTTTAGGAGGAGTTCAAGGTGACTTTTCTTAATCAATTCTTTCTTCTTAAGTTTAGGGAAGCCAAATTGGTGGAATTTATAAATTTAAGATAAGGGTCTATGAGTGTGAGGGAGTATGCCCTCAAGTTCAACCAACTTTCAAAATATGCTCCACATTTGGTGGCCGACTCAAGCTCTAGGATGAATAAATTTGTGATGGGTATTTCCAACTTGGTGAGTGAGGAGTGTCGGTCTGCAATGTTGATTAGTGATATGGACTTATCCCGTTCGATGACCTATGCCGAACAAATGAAGGAGGAAAAATTGAGAAAGAGGAGGAGTTATGAGGCTAAGAGGGCCCGTTTTGATGGTAAGTTCCAAAGTCGCAAGGGTGGCCAATTTCATCAAGGCCAAGGATCTTCTTATGCTCCCTATAGGAGGCTTGCCAATACATACCAAGGGGTGATGGTGGTATGGGTCCTATTGATATATGTTTTGAAGTATGGTAAGGATCATCGTGGCACATGCTTGAGGAATACCGGTGGTTGCTATGGTTGTGGGGAAATGGGGCATAAGACAATAGATTCTCCTCGAAATATTGCCTTGTGATCTTGTTGAGTTAGATATGGTTGATTTTGATGTCATGCATACTATGCCTCTATTGATTGGTTGCATGCATACTATGCCTCTATTGATTGTAGAACCCATAGGGTCAAATTCCAATTTTCAAAATGAACCCATCCTTAAGTGGGAGAGTCATATTGTGGTGGTCAAGGGTAGGTTCATCTCTTGTATTAAAGCTCCTAAGTTAATTTCTAAGGGGTGTCTTTACCATCTTGTGAGGGTTAGGGATGTAGAGTCCAAAGTTCTTTCCATAGAATCAGTTCTGGTTATAAATGTGTCCCGAAAGGGAAATAAACTTTGGTGTAGACCTTCTCCTCGATACTCAACCTATTTTCATACCCCCTTATCGTATGGCCTCGACGGAGTAAAAGGAGTTGAAGGAGCAATTGAGGGACTTGTTGAAGAAGGCTTTTATTAGACTTAGCCAATCATCTTGGGGTGCGCTGGTATGTTGTTTGTGAAGAATAAGGATAGGTCTCTTAGAATGTGTATTGACTACCAACAACTTAATAGGGTCACCATCAAGAATAGGTATCCTCTTCTAAGGATTGTTGATTTGTTTGACCAATTGCAAGGGGCTAGTCACTTCTTTAAGATTGATCTTTAGTCAGGGTATCATCAAGTGAAGGTGAGGGAGTGTGACATTCCCAAGATGTCCTTCCAGACTAGGTATAGGCATTATGAGTTTGTTGTGATGTCATTTGGGTTGACCAATGCACCTACTATCTTCATAGATCTTATGAATAGGGCCTTCAAACCTTACCTTGATTCATTTGTTGTGGTCTTCATTGATGATATTTTTATCTACTCACATAGTGAGGAGGAGCATATGGGTCATTTGAGGGTAGTGTTGCAAAGATTGAGGAGAGAAAAATTGTATGCTAAATATGATAAGTGTGAATTTGTATTGAAAGAGTTGCCTTTCTAGGTCATGTGGTGTCGGGGGATGGTACTAAGGTGGATCCTAAAATAACGGATGTGATTATAAATTGATCTAGACCATTGACCCTATTGGATATTAGGAGCTTTTTAGGCTTAGCTGGTTACTACTAAAGATTTATGAATGGGTTCTCTTCTATTTCTTCTCCCATGACAAAATTGACCCAAAAGAAAGTTAAGTTTGTGTGGACCAATGAGTGTGAAAAGTGCTTCCAAACCTTGAAAGATAAGCTTGTGCCGCTCCTATATTATCACTACCTGAAGAGCTAGAGGGGTTTGTTATGTATTTTGATTCTTCTAGAGTTGGTTTGAGTTGTGTTCTAATTCAAAATGGTAAGGTCATAGCCTATGCTTCTAGGTAACTCAAAGTGAATGAAAAAGAATTACTATGTTCTAATGCAAAATGGGAAGGTTATAGCCTATGTTTCTAGGCAACTCAAGGTGTATGAAAAGAATTATCCTACTCATGATCTTGAACTAGCTGCTATGGTATTTACATTAAAGATATGGCATCATTATTTGTATGGGGTGCATATTGATGTGTTCACTGATCATAAGAGCCTCCAATATGTCTTCACCCCAAAAGATCTCAACTTGAGACAAAGAAGGTGGCTAGAACTTCTTAAGGACTATAACATGAGTGTGCATTATCATCCCAGAAAGGCTAATGTGGTGGCGGATGCCTTGAGTAGGGTGTCTATAGGTAGCCTAGCTCATATTGATGATGGTGGCATAGAGGTGTCTAAGGAGGTCCATCGGTTGGCTAGATTGGGGGTTATGTTGGAAGAAGGTGATAATAGGGGTGTTGTTGGTTCTAAATCTTCATTGATTGAGGAGGTGAAAGCTAAGCAAGATCTTGACCTTTGATGTGCTATCAAAATACAGCACATTTGGTGCCTGAAACAAGGGATTTTGTGAGTTCTTAAAGTGACTTTTTATGGTTTTGATGTGTTAATCTTGCAGAAAAGTTAGGTTGGCATGATTTTGAAGAAAATTTATAGATTTTGCTGAAGCATAGGCCATACGAGCCCACCTACAAGTCGTAGCTCACTATACGAGTCATAGGTTGTGTTGTAGCAAGAATTAGGGACCAAAAATAAAAAATCTGCCAAGTGAAGGTCACCCCTACTAGCCCAGCCTACGATTCGTAAGACACACTATGACTCGTATAGGTGGACTCATAGCAAGAATCAGAGAGCCAAAATATTGGACTAAAAACTGAAGACCAAGACTATGAAACAAACATATGAGTCGTAGCTTAAGTAACAACTCGTACCTATGGGTCATATCAGTTCAATCCAAGATGCCAAGAACCTGATATGAGACCCTGATTATCCCACGAGTCGTAACTGCGAGATTTATCAGCTGCTAACTGTCTTTTCTGTGTAGATTTTAGGATTATTTTGTAAATACTATATATAGTTTAAGTTAGGTTTTTGAGGAAGATTTTGACCAGTAGACATTTCACAATTACATTTTGAAGCTTTTCTTAGTTTTTTAGGGTAGATTATTATTTTCTCTTGGAAACCCCATTTTGGGGATTACAAATCTTGTCTGGTACTCATTGTTGATCAATCAAGCTTATGGGTTTGTAACTTGTGGTGCCTATCTCCTTCATTGTTATTGGTGAAACTCTCAATTATGTCTACTATATGCTTTTTTGTGTATTTTGCTTTAGCCATGAGTAGCTAAGCACCCATAACTTTTTCAACTGTGATGGCATGTATAGAGACAACCAGGGTGGATACTATGACAGAGAGAGTGCTAGAAGCACATTGGGGGAGAAAAGAGGACTACAGGAATGGTCCATGGGTAGTTGACTTGAAATAACCTAGTTTTCTTGCATTTCTATTATTGGGGCTTTGCATGTATTATCTATTTCCCTTTATTTTTATTATTGTTTGGTGGTGGCCAACACCGAACCCTGCCTACTATCACGATCCCGACCAAGGTAGTGAAGAATAGGAAAAGGAAAGTATATGATAGAATTCGATTAATATGTTCTTGTCTAATCAATCAAACCTGACCAAGGGGAGGTTGATCGAAACTATTGGTAACGGTTAGTTTGCATGCCATGGTGGCCGACCAAGCGCTATGGTGAAATTCGACCTTGACTTTCACAAGAGGGCTGGAAGAACCTAAGTTACTGTCCTGCATACAACTCACCAATTATAGTTATGTATCTAGGGTACTCAAGTCGATGAACTATGGGGAACAAAATTCCCAAGTTGTTCCCAAAATTGAGTGTTTCCTTATGTTATAATTAATGTTTGTTTTAGTTTGCTTTTGAATCAAAACCCCCCTTCCCCCCATTTAGAGACTATAATCATAAATATTGGAAATGATTAGTAGTGAAGTCTTATAGTCAAGTCCTGTATTCCCTGTGGATTCGACCCTAACCTTGGTTAGGTTAATTACTGATAGTGACCGCTTTATTATTGGAGCGTGACCATCATAAAAAATTATGGTGCCACTGCCGGGGAATGCAGTTAGGTTTTGATTTGATTTTACTATTAGTTAGTTCTAGTGTTAATTTCTAGAGTCTCTTGTACTTTACTTTTATTTTTCTTTTTGTTGTTTGATTTCTTTTGCAGGGTGTACTTGGTTGTATGCCCAACACAGGGAGCCAAAGTAATCCCTTAGCTCCACTAAATTTGGAGATTCATCAATTACCAAGAACAATGGCTCAAGTGAATGAGGATATTGAGGTTTAGGAGGATATGCATTTGAATGAGGATATGGATAGGGAGGAGAATCCACCACAATTACAGACCACAACTCAGGGACTTCAATGAAAATGCTTATGGATGGAATCAATATCAATTGAACCCTATGGATATGGATGTTATCGGTGCTATAGTACTGCCTCCTTTACCAACATATACTAAGTTCATGGTATCAAGTGGATTGCTCCAAATGCTCCAAAAAGCGGTCCATTCATAGGGCTATCGTCAGAGGATTCCCACGGTCATCTTTAGAATGTGGTGTTTGTGTGCAAAAGTGTCATGGGGACATAAAAACTTTCTCTTGATATTGTTGGGTTAAGAGTGTTTCCACTGTCATTGACTAGCAATGCTGTTGTATGGTTGTCTGAGCTTCCTCCGGGCACTATCACAAGTTGGGCTGAACTTCAGAGAATATTCATTGAAAGATACTTCCCAAGATCCAAGAAGTTAAAGCTCAAGGACCAAATCAACAACTTTGAGCAATTTCCAGGTGATACTATTAGCATAACATGGAAGATGTTTACCAAATGCTTGAGGATGGTTCCCAATTACAAGATTGTCGATGATGCCTTGGTCGAGATTTTCTATCGGGCACTTGACGAGAATAGTCAAGCTTGCACCGATACAATCATGGGAGCATGTTTCTAGACCAACCTTTTGCATTGATAGCCGTAAGAATGGAACAAGTGGTCAAAACAAATAGAGCATGGGGGCAATGAGAGCGAGGTGTGATGAAATCTTATTGTGCAGTCAATACCAACAATGAGCAAGCAAAGGTGAACGAAGAGATCATAGAGCGACTTGCTCAACTTCGCACAAGCATGGACTTAGTCTTAAAGCAAAACCAAGCAAGCATCCATGCGATCACTCACCAACCTCCAAAGGTTCCTACCTATGATGATCCATTCTTTGATGAGGATACATGTTTTGTAAGTAACCAAGCAGGGGTTTCCAAAATAACCCCCAAGGGTCTAATCTGGACTATTAGAGGCAAGGTATTGTTGATCAATCAC
>DF361853.1:29837-46952 GCA_000787875.1 Solanum virginianum
CGATAAGAATAATATTGCTTATGGTAGATCGAACCATTAAAAAGTCAGAGGGAATCCTTTTGGATGTGCTTGTCAAAGTGGATAAATTCATCTTCCGGACAGATTTTGTTATCCTTGACTGTGATGTTGATTTTGAGGTGCCCATCATTTTGCAGAGACTATTTCTGGCCACTGGAAGAACCCTAGTGGATATGGATTCAGGTCAGGGTTAATGATGCAAAAGTTATGTTCGATATTTGCCAATCTATGAAACACCCAGATGAGTGCAAGAGTAAGGTGTGGACCCTCGATGATAGTTGATGAAGGAAGATGACAAAGTTGAGCCACTACATTAAACAAGGCGCTTCTTGGGATCCAACCGTAGCATTTCGATAATAGTTTGTTTGTTTGAAACTTAGGGTGCTAGAGTAGTTGTTGTTTTAAATTAGAAGACAATGATGCAATTGTAATATTTTGGGAATTGTTGTGTTTTAAGATTTGGTTTGCAGGTGAAAATTAAAGTACTGAAGATCTGAAAGATGGCACTTGGAGCAGCCTCTACGATCAGGCCTACAAGTCATAGCTCTCACTATGACTCATAGTCATGTATCGTAGAAGGAATCAATAGGTATCAAAAGTTGGCACATACACAACGAGCCAACCTTACAATTCGTAGTGCCTTCTAAGAGTCATAAGTGGGGTTTGTAGTGCCCAGGCATGACTCTAAATTTTTATAAGTGTTGGGTCTGCTACGAGACCAGGACCTACGAGTCGTAGGACAGCTTATGACTCATAGTCGGGGTCTCGTAGCCCCGATCTGCAAAATTTTAAAGGCCGACCCCGTTTCATTTAAAAGGGGGTCAAAATAATATTTGACCCTCAAATTCATTTTCAATCCCTAAGAGGCAATGGAAAAATCCTCTCCCATCATCCACGTCATTTTTTGACCAAATTCTCGGCTACCCACGTCATTTTTTGGTTAAGATTCTGACGAAGTCACCATTTTCTAGGGTTTTGGGCTGAAATTCAATTATCTTCAATTTGGTTTGCTTCTTCGATCTAGTGGTAAGCTTCATGGTTAAATTTAATACTCTTTTATGGTGAGCCTTTAACTTAGTTAAGTGTATGCTAAGTTCAACCATGATAAAGCATGCCATGTTGTGATCATTATGTAAGACGAGAAACCTAGGGCTTGTGTGCTTCGTGATTCTAACTTCAGGTTGAAAATTCTTGAATGGGTGATGGTGAATGCAAATGTTATAATTCATAGGTTGTGTTTTGTCATTGTTTCCCACTCATAGTTTAACTTGTTGTTGGAATTAAAATTTAGAAGGTATGGGTGTAATGTCTATGCTTTAACTTGAGAGATTTAATTGAATTGTTTTGAATAGAAAGTTCACCCCTTAGAATGTTGTATCATTGTCAAGTATGAACTTGGAATGTGTTCTATTAGTGGTGTTCTTGATGTTTTGAGTTCAATTCTTAGGGATGATGGTTATTCTGCACGTCTGATATTACTAAAAGATTACTTACATGTCAAGTATATTATATTGCTTTTATGTGCTCAAGCATTCCCAATGATGTGTTTGATTTGTGCTTGTTGTGGGAAAATTTTAGGCACCATTATTGCCTTCTGTTTACTGTTATGAGACATTCCTATGACTCATAAGTTCCTCTAAGAGTCATAAGGGTCCCTTGTAACAAGCATCAGTCATATGTGGTTCCTTCAAGTTTCTCATACAAGACTCATATATAACTCGTAGTGCCTGCTACGATGCATAGTAAGGGTCTCGTAAGCTTACCTAAATTCTAAAAAAATGTTTCTGAAAATGGTTACGAGTCTAGACTATGACTTTTAGGTTACCCTACGAGTCATAACTATGTCTCATCTCTATGATCATAAAGCATTTTTGAGGTATATTGGTTATACAAGGGTAGTATATGACTCGTAGGTCACCCTACGAGTCGTAACTACACTCGTATCTACCAACCTGCAGTGCATCAGTGAATTTTTACTTTTTATCTGTTTTTGTTTCTTGTTTTTTATTTTCTATTTTAATGGATCAAATATCTTGGACTTACATATTGCTTTGTTGTTTTTCTACAGATAAAATGCCTCCAAAAGACAAACGGGCAATTTCAACCTCTCCACGGAGGTTGCAAGATGAATCCTCCAAAATTGAGCAATCTGAGGGCTCTATTGAAGTCTACAGAGTCAGGCTAGACTTGGAGGCCAGTAGACCTCAGACTCGGGCACTCTCAACACAGATGCCCATGGAAGTGAGTAGTTCCTTCCATGTTGGTTTTTGGTCATGTTTACATATTCTTATGTTGGATGTTATTTTGACTTATATTTTGGATGTTAATTTAGTCTAAAGAGGAGGAACAACAGGGCAACGGGGATGGGTCAGATCACAACTTGCCACAGATAACCCCCTCACAATCGGGTTAAGAGTTAGAGCCAGAGAGAACTTCTCAGCAGCAGAAGGTCCAGTCCCAGCCCCCAGCCGACCACAGATGGTGCATCCCTGGGATGAAGGAAATATATGACCAAGGGTTGGAGCCAAAGGGGCAAAACAAGCCGATTCACCAATTTCATGAAGAGTCCCGACTAAATGCCTCAAGCTTAGATAGAGTGCCCAGATTGAATGATGGGTTGGATGAGCAAGGGCTATGATGGACCACATAATAGTTGGGTAAATATGCCCCCTACATAGTCCATGAGTTCTACGCGGCGTACCTTTCTACACTCCACCGGGGGTTGCCAAAGAATAAAAGACCAATTGAGCAGCCGAGACTATAGGTGGTGACAGTCCAGGGGAGAAGAGTTGATATCTCAGAGAAGATGGTCCGACGAGTGCAGTTTGGGACTACTTATACAACCCCTCAGTCTACCATGGAGTATGACAGTCATATTGAGAAGATGAGGACAGTGCTGACTAGACAAGAACATCAAGGCTAGGATGGAGCTCCTACGGTGGATAACTAGCCAAATTTATGAGGAGGGTGTTGAGCCGACATGGGTAACAAACCACACAGATCCTATAGTAAAAGCCCACCTCTCATTACGAGCCAAGTTCTGGTGGTCCATTAATCAGTTGGCATATTAGACCAACATTTACGGATAATATGATCACCCTCGAGAGAGTCATACTATTGGCCAGCATCCTAGCTGGCTATGCAATAGATTGGGCTCGAACCATTTCAGAGAAGATTCACGAGGCTACAGCTCAGACGAGCACCTCACTGCCATTTCCAATTCTAATTCATCAACTATGCAGTGCAGCAGGTCCTCCTATTGACCCTCATCAAGACCCTTATGTAGAGGCCACATGCACTATGGATCCTAGCCTAATAAAGGTTGATGAGATCCCAGTGGCCCTACCATGAGCAGCTTCTCCAGCTATTCCAGAGTTATTCCCAGTAGAGCATCAGACTCCAGATTCACCTCTAGCTACTACCGGCACTACTCCGACTTTTACAGAGCCCATACTTGCAGTTGAGATAGAGTCAACACATTCATCCAGCACTCCAACACCTTCTTTATAGGTTGACCCTCTTTTCTCTACTGTTGTATTTCAGGCTTTATTGCGCAGGATGACTATAGCAGAGGGCAGGCTACGTGAACTATCAATATGGGTACGGCCATTAATTGATCAGACTATTTAGGACTCGAGGAGAGGATGAAGGCATATGCTCGAGATTTGGTTGATGCGAGAGTTCGAGCAGTAGATGCCCGGGTTGATACACTTGAGGCCAGAGTTCACAAGAGGCTAGAGGAAGCTAGGCCTACCGATGCGAGTGCAGTTATTGACGAGTTGGCCAAATTTAAGGCTGACTTATTGTAGTTGTTGGTAGCCCCCATTCCAGCCCTAGAGTAGCACCGGTAGGTGATGATACATTTGATTGGCTTACCAACCATCCAAACACGCACGAGAAGAGGACCCTTAAGCATGCTAATCCAAAGCCGGCCCCGAAGAGGCCACGACCTGAGGAGGAGGAGCCCATACCAGAGGAGGTGGTGCAGGAGTCGCTTTTGTTGACAGCTATTCAAAGAGAGAGAGAGCAGAGCACACCCCACGTAGAGAGACCACCTCAGAAGTAGCTACAGCCCAGGCAACTGAGGAGGAGAGGCAAACCCAGGACCCCATAGACCAGCCCAGGACAGGTGCATGAGCACCATGTTGTTTGACCACTTTTGACCCCTACTCTTACTTTTCCTTATAGATACTCTGTCCTTTTGTTAGACAATATTGTTTTTAATTTGGTCTTTGTGGATATTCTTGTTGGATAATGTTTTTATTTTGGTTTTGGATATTATTTTTGTTAACTGTTAGTTTTAAATGTATATATACCTATGTTATGTTTTCATATGTTCGTCTTTTCTTTGTGTTGTTACTTTGAGACAAAGTATTCTGCTTTGGTGGGGTGGTAGAGGTTATAGATTAAGGCGAAGTTTGAGTAGCTTCAAGTCCATAACTTTCCCTATTTTTAATCCCAAGGTTTTCTTGCCATGTGTTATTTTCCTTGTGGATATTTTATTTTCTATTGAACCGACATGTTTTAGGAAGTACAGATAATTTGTAAATACATTGTAATGTTATCTTTGGCATATATATAGTTCTTAGATTTTCTTTAAACTTTTGATGCAAAACTGGGTACCCTCAAAAATTTTAAGGTTGTGATTATTGATGCATTCATACATTTTTTAGTACACGGCGATGTTTGTTCTAATATTGTGAAGGTAAGCTGAGACTGAAAGCATAACCTATGAGTCTATACTTGATTATGGATGCAATATCCATGTGTGTTGTGAGCTTATTTTGATGCATGGGTGAATAAAAAGAAAGGAAAGAGTGCCTTGAGTTGAAAAAATTAGCCAAAAATGAGATCAAAATGAAGGCATAGCTAAAAAGTGAAATAATAAGCCCGGGAAAAGCTTGAAATGGGGAAATAAGGGAGGAGTTGGTGAAAGGGTTGGATTAGCTATTCCAGAGTTATAAGCCCGGGAAAAGCTTGAAATGGGGAAATAAGGGAGGAGTTGGTGAAAGGGTTGGATTGTGAAAGCAAAAAGTGTTGGTAAACATGGTTCAAGGATAGCTTTTAGTCACTATTGCCTAAAATACCATACCAAAGCCCCCTGAGCCCATGCTACAAGCCAATAAGTCCTAAAGTTATCCAAATCCACTTTTGAACCAAACCAAAAAATGAGTGTAGGGGTAAGCTTATGGTGTTAGTCATTGTGCATGAATTTCAATTATGAGACTAAGAATTCTTCCTCAGTCCCTGATTTCTGAATATTCTTGAGTGAGTATAAGGGACTTTTTTCTAGTGAGGGCATTTGTACTACTTGAGTAGCATATGACTATACTAGTGATTGAAGACGGTTGATGCTCCTTAACTTGTCATAGTTGGATTGCCAAGTATCTCATTATATTCCTATTTGCTAAATAATTTTATAATCCTGCTTTGAAAATGGTAGTTAGGTACCTGAATCAGAGGAGTTGATATATGGCATTAGTATAGTTGCTAAGTATTTGTCTTTGTCTGTGTTGATTGAGTCATCTTTTGTGGACAAGCAACAATTCCATGTTGAGGGTGTTGATGTGCTATCAAAATATTGCACATTTGATGCCTGAAACAAGGGATTTTGTGAGTTCCTAAAGCAACTTTTTAGTGTTTTGATGTGTTTTTGTGTTAACTTGCAGAAAAGTTAAGTTGGCATGATTTTGAAGAAGAGTTGCAGATTTTGTTGAAGCATAGGCCATACGAGCCCTCCTACGAGTTATAGCTCACGCTACGAGTTGTAGGTTGTGTCGTAGCAGAAATTAGAGATAAAAAATCAAAAATCTACCAAGTGAAGGTCACCCATACTAGCCTAGCCTATGAGTCATAAGACATACTATGACTCGTATAGATAGACTCGTAGCAAGAAGCGGAGCGACAAAATATTAGACCAAAAATTGAAGATCGGGATTACGAGACAAATATACGAGTCATAGCCTAAGCAATGACTTGTACCTATGGGTCCTGCCAATTCAGTCCAAGATGCTAAGATCCTGATATGAGACCCTGACTATGACTCATAGGTCCCCCTACGAGTCATAACTGCCACACTTATCAGCTGCCAGCTGTCTTTTCTTTATAAATTCTAGGGTTATTTTGTAAACACTTTATATAGTTTAAGTTAGGTCTTTTTTGAGGGAGTTCGATCAGTAGACAATTCTCCATTATATTTTGAAGCTTTTCTTAGGATTTTAGAGTAGTTTATTGTTCTCTCTTGGAAAACCCATTTTGGAGATTGCAAATCTTGCCTTGTACTCATTGTTGATCAATCAAGCTTGTTAGTTTGCAACTTGTGGTGCCTATTTCCTTCATTGTTCTTGGTGAAACTCTCAACTATGTTTATTATTTGATATTTGTGTGTTTTGTCTTAGCCATGAGTAGCTAAGCACCCACAACTTAGGGTTGTGGGAACCATAGGTAGTTGAGTTAAGATGGCCTAGGTTTTACGCATGTCTACGATTGGGGCTTTGCATGTATTGTATATTTCCCTTCATGATTAATGTTGTTTGGTGGTGGCCAACACCAAACTCTGCCTACTATCACGATTCCGACCAAGGTAGTGATGAATAGGAAAAGGGAAGTAGATGATAGGATTCGGTTGATGTGTTCCCATTTAATCGACCAAACCTAACCAAGGGGAGGTTGACTAGGACAATAGGTAACGGTTATTTGGAACTCCATGGTAGCCGACCAAGTGCCATGGTGAAATTCGACCTTCACCTTCAGAAGAGGGCTAGAAAAACAAAAGTGTTTGGTCGGCTACCATGCGATTCACTAATCATAGTTATATTATTTAGGGTAATTTGGTCAACGAACCATAGGGAACACAATTCCCAAGTTGTCCCCAAAATTGAGTGTTTTCCTATATTTTAATTAGTGTTTATTTTATGTTGTTTTTGAATCACAACCCCCCTTTAGAGATTGTATTATAGATACTAGAAATGATTAGTTGTGAAATCTTATAGTTAAGCCCTGTGTTCCATGTGGATTCGACCTTAGCCTTGGTTAGGTTAATTACTGATAGCGACCGCTTTCATATTGGAGCGTGACCATCATCAGACCCTATGATGCATTTTTTAATATCTTAAAAGCCGTGCAGAATTTCACAAATCCAACTTCATATTCTTCTTTAGAGGGCAAAATTGTGTGGAAAAACGATTACCTACAAGTTATAGATTGTTCGTGTCAAAAAAAGTATATTTTTAGCGAAATTTTGCAAACTAGTAGGGGTATGCGACAAGTCTGCGTCGCGGACTTGCCGCGTCCTAGTTCAAAAAATTCTAAAAAACTTCCTTTTCACTTGGGGGTAATTGGGTAATAAGATAATATCAATATTGATGGGAATCCTTCATCTTTTTAGCCATTACATGCCTGAAATCTCTTATAAACACTCAAATAATCCTCCCAATTCATCATCAAATCCTCCATTCAATCTCGAGATTTTTAAGAACTTTTGTTAAAATTCAAGAACCCAAGTGAAGTCCTCAAAGTCTCATCATATTTTCTCTATCTATTTAAATAATTTAAGGTATGTAGGTCTTCATCCATGGGTCCTTTCATCCATTGACCCCCAAAACTGTTTTTATCAAATTTCTTCATTCTAATGACTAATTCTTTATGGGTATTTTCTATTATCACTCCATTACATGAAATATGTTATAAATTTATTTATTATTGATGTATGGGATCCTACTAATGATTGTGAGTATGTTATGCTTATTAAATTAAAGCTTTGTATGTTATGGCATCTTGAAGACTTGAAAATATTATGAATATTTTGAATGGTTTTCACGACACCCAAATTGGGTTTTTTAAGTATATTGTTGGGTTGTTTGAATGACTTCTTAAATGACTTTAAGTTACCTCTCTCATGTTCCTTACTCTTGAACTCTATGATTTTAAGATTAAATACATATACCTACCATGTTTTGACTAAGTTATGTGGCAAATATCTTATATGATGAAGCCTTTATGGTAAGACAAGTGATTTATGAATGTTGTCAATGTTGAAGGAAAATTAAGCATGTTATGAGTTCATGAAAATGTTATAAGTGTTATGAATAATATGAAACCCTTTATTTGATAGTATGATGTGATGGTTTGATGTGCTAGTTTATGATATTCAAGGCTGTAAATGTTGTAATACCATGAGATACTATGAAGTTGAGGATTGTATGAGATGAATTTCATGTTTCCACTTCCATGTTTTGAAAGTTGATATGTATGATTATGATAGGTTTTTTAAGAATGATTTAAATTGATGATATTCACTATATGTCTTGAAGTATGATTTCTAAATAATGTGGAATGAAGGCTTATGAAACATTCTATGTTTATTATTGGCTTATGAAAAGTTTTTCTATGAATGAATGTTGATGGTAGAGGATCTACCATCTATTTAATGAATTAATGTATTAAGGTGGAGTATCTCCCATCTAAAGAATGATTAATGAACTATCTTATGACTTTGACTCTATGGTATCAATGGCTAGGGGATTGGATAAATTGTCCTCCCACATGACTTGAAATGATTTTATGATATGATTCTATGACTTATAATCTTTTACTCTTGTGAGATCACTACCTAGCACCAAGTGGACTAGATGCGAACACCCAAGTCCTAAAACTACATGCCACCATAGGTAAAAGGATTAGAGGTGATTACCCAAATCCCTAAGAGGCAGTACCCTAAAGATAAGGGCTTGAAGCGAGTACCCGGGTCTGAGGGCTTGGGCAAGTACCCTAGTCCAAGAACTAGAGGTGAGTACCCGATTCAAATGAAGCTTAATGGATCTACTTAGGCATTAGGAGGTTCACATTGGCAAGCGAATTCCCCCTTTTTCGGTGTAGGGGAAACATCAGGACTCCATGGATTATCTCACATGGTTTATGTCAGTTATGGTCTCTCTCACTATCTTTTATGAACTCTCCAAAGATTTATGGTATATTTCACTTTTGATCTATAGTTTTCTTATATATGCTCATGTTCCTCTCATGTCCCCAAGATATTCTCTTATGATGTGTTTTTATTATGTCAAAATATTCTTACTACCATTGATGGTGTTTCGAATTCATATAACTCATCATTTTACAAACGCTAATGGTTTTATCACATATGTTTATGGTCCCTTGATATTACAAATGGTGTTATTCCTAAAGACATATGACTCTCCCTTTTCAAGTATGCATAGTGTTTTTCTTTATGATTATTAACGGTTCACTTATAGTAAGATAGTCCTTCCCTTGAAGTAGATGCTTTGTTGTTCCTAAAAGGTATCATGATTTCACTTATGCATGATGATCTACGTTCCTTGTTGTTCCAAGTTTAAGTGTTTCATCATGTAATCAATTACATATGTATTATCCTATGTTGCATGGCTTAAGAAATGTTTTAAACGATTATATCATTGCTATTTTATGGTTTATTGTTTATTGCATTGCATGCCCATATACTAGCTCATTCAAAGTACTAACACATAGTTTTTGCCTACATGATTTAGCCATGTAGTTGGCTTGCTTGAAGATTTTACTTGTAGGGGATCCTCTAGTTCGGGGACAATATCTGGTTTCTACCTTACTTATGTTGAGACTTTATTCCACTTTAGTTTCTAGTTTGAGGGCGAGCCTTGAACATGTCTTGGCCCCCATCCTATTCATGCTTAGAGGTATTGTTGGATACTACGCTATGTACCTATGACATGATGTTGAGATTCTATGGATATTTTTCCCTTAAACCTTATCCCTTATATGATGCTATGAATAATGATGGGAAGTGATGAAAGTCCTAAGTCCCTATTTCCCCATAGCTTGAGTCCTACTTACCCACCCCACCCCCAGTACTTGCTTGTTCTATGATTCATGCAAATTTCTTTCCCCTATCTAGCCCTATAGTGTGGGTCATAAGCCCCTATTCCCCTATGATTATTTGTTAAATGTTTTATATTCTATAACCAAGGATATGCAAACAATATGCTGAGAGGCTTGTTTGGATTTCCTTCAGGATTTCCATTTGTCATGTCACGTCTAGGCTCTAGACCTGGGTCATGACAATCTGCAGTTAAATTTTTATTATGTATTATTCTTCTGCACTTTATTGTTACAATTGGGTTTTTGGCTGACTTGTCTTGGTGGGATAAGATGAGTGTCATCACGTCCATTTTTGGATTGTGATAAACTTCTTCTCGGCCATCAACTCCATGAGGTTTAAGAGGGGCACTGCTGACTTTTCCTATCCTTTTTAGTTAAAACCTACAATGTTTTGGACTTATTTTTGGTCCTTTATCAGTAACCTAGGTGTATTATTTCTCCATATAGACTTAGACATTCTTGAAGAGCATCGAAGAGGGAGAAAAGCGAGGGTTTTGGAGTTTGAGCCTGAGGAGCGCTAGAGGGTTGATTGTTCTTCCTTGTTCTAGGGATGTAAGGCTTTCTAAAGCATAGGACTAAGTCCGTAAGGAGCACTAGAGGGTTGATTGTTCTTCCTAGTTCTAGGTATGTAAGGCTTCCTAATGCATAGGACTAAGTCTATCTATGTGTCCTTTCGTTTACTTGGCCAAGTTCATGTGTAAGAACTAAGTATTGAAATTCTTGTAATTCGATCTAATCTTTGAGTTATTTACATTTATTTTGAGTTTCTATACAAAATTGTGACTAAATCAAAGAGTTATATATTTGTCCTATGGAATTGGAGAATAAGACTTGCAATCAGTATTATGAACCCTATTTGGCATTATTTTGTACAATATTTGTTGCATTGATCAGATTGAGACTAGGATTGTGGTTGTTTGAGTTGAGAAAATTGTGCATAAGGAACATATGTTTATATGTGTGTATATCTAAGTATCTTACTTTTATTGTGTGATGAGTATGATCGAGTGGAGTCTACATGACCATTTGAGTTTGAGTCTGAGTTCTCATTGAATTACATGGTTAATTTTCCTAATTGGCCGAGTTGATGAGTGAATGAGTTATGTTGACTTGAGATAATCTAAAGAGGTGAAATTTCTGTTTATTGGCATAAGCAAATTTTAGTCGTGGAAGGAATATTGAGAATCGAGTTAGGTGAGAGAATAACATCATAGAACTATGTTACTAGTGTAGGATAGTCGTGTAGTTAACTCTGACAGCTCAGATTCCAAAAGGTGGACATTATCTTTGGATACGAGAGAGAGAGAGGGATTGACGTCCTTTACCTTGGCAAGTTTAGGACGGGCGTCACAATGACATCAGATTCATTGTGCATCACCAAACTCATGGTGGTGGGAGTTATGTTGGTTAGAGAAACTTCCAAGCAACACTTCATTGAGCATATCCTGTTTAAACTAAGTTGAATGAAATTGAGTCAATTTCTATAACATGATTTTTAACCTTTAAACCTGCATCTCTCATTGAGTTAGGTCGTACGTTGATGAGCTGAGTTCTGAGTTGAGTTGACTAATTGATTTTGAGCCTTTACTATTCTTTGAGCCATTTTACATGCAATATATTTCATGCACTGACATTCATTTAGCCTGCGTCGTTAATGATACAGATATAGGTGTGATAGAGTACTTTAGCAAGTGCATCGTTGAGGTCCAGCTTCCTTCTTCTCAGATTTTGGTGGGCCCTCCATGCTTTTCGGAGGAGCTTTTATTTTCTTCTTTTATAATTTTATTTGAGTGTTAGCATTATTTCAGTTGAGGTAGCCCGGGGCTTGTCTTGGCACCTTCTAGATAAGAATAGAGGTTTCGTAGACATTGAATAGAGGTTGATGATTACTTTTACTTGTCAAAACTTGACCCTTGGAGACTATTTTCTTCAGAGTTTTATTTATTTATTTATTTGATATCTTCTCTTGAATATTCTTCTGCTTATGAGTGTGATGTGACGATGAGACCAAGCGGTTCTCTTGGAGAATCAACAGTGGTCTTTCAAGTGCCGGCCACGCCAAACGTACCCTCTGGGGGCGCGTGACATTTAAATAAAGTAACAAAAATGACAAAAAAAAATTAATTATGACCAATAGTTAAAATGTGAGCATTTTCACATATTTGTTAGATAACGATTTATTTTTAATGCAGAACTTTAGCACAAATTAAATCCAATATGTCGACATTAAAGTCCCATCTTAGTGAAGATCTAATCTCTACATATGATTTTTCTATAATTTACCATAGTAAAGTTTGATTACTATATTGGGATGAACTTTGAAAGTTTGATTATCTTCTTTTAATTACCGAAAATAAATTTTGGACATAACAAATGTCCACCCTAATGAATTGTTAGTGATTTAGGTCTTTTGGTTGATCCATGCTGATATATTCATAATATTCTGACTTTATAGTAAATATTTTATCTGTATACATGATTTCTCTCAAAATTAACATCCCAAACATTAGATAAATTATAAATGCATCTTTTTTCTTCTTTAACACATAATTATTAAATTATAATATGAATTTTGATTTATTCAACAAAACTTTCTTATTTGGAACTACTATTTTCAATTACCATTTACCAAAATATTGAAATCAACTTTAGAAATATCAAATCGAATAGCAACCTCTCACACCTAATGATAGGATATTTTCCTTGACTCAATTTGGACAAAAAACATTTATTACCAACAATACCAGTCAAAAAGATCTTAATAGGATCTTTCAAATTTTCTCTTTTATTCAAAAAGCATTTATTGCCAACAATGTCAAATTTTCTCCATAAAGATAGTCTTCTTTTATTGTTTGTCTCTATTCGTACATTTAAAGATTCATCACACAACACACTCATTCACTACAATTTCAGTCTTTCTCATAGAAAGAGACACCCACAAACCTAAAATCATCCTTTATGGAATATGAGAGAATTGATATTTATAGGTAAAAAAATAATTTTTTGAGCTTGAAACCTTGTAGAATCAGTACAAACATTGATTAGTTATTTTTTATTTAAATTAAAATTTTGAGCTCAATGCGAAACATGACTACTAAGTAACAAACTGATGAAGTAATAAAACTCGCCTGAATCTTAACCAAACTACCCAGCCTACTAATCCATTGAGATAATATCTAGGAACATACCCTTCTAGACTCTTCATTTTCACCGCCCTTTCAAAAAAATCATCCTTGGTTAATAGCTTTTGGAAGATGCATCTGCTTCTCTTGCTTCTCTGTAGTGGTCTCCAACCTCTCGCTGATATTGCTCTTCCCTTCTGTCAACGCCTAACTAAGAGTATGTCTCTTCTTCTTCCTTCATTATAGATCTATCTTTATCTATGGAGGTTCTGATATCTCCTTCTTTGTTGGCATCAGGTAGATCTTATGAATTTCTTCTTTATTTACTTAATCAGTAATAATGAAAATTCATTTTTTATTTTGTTAGTGGGGGATATAAAGGAGTAGATCCTAATTATTTCGAGCTCCCACCTTCCTGATTTCGCTTTGATGGTGCACATGACTTTTGACATATAATCACGTAGGTAGCTATTTTGTTGGATACCTTTTTGTACACTGATTAGTTGTTAATTTGCTTCTTTACTCGCTTTGGCATAGGATGCTTATCATCCAAAAAACACCTTTTGAGATCTGGGTAGAAAGCAAAAAGTTTTATTTCTTTAACTCACCTTTTCACCATAATCGAGCTTTTGCTACTTTATTCATTGTTGGTTTTTTTTTACTTCTTGCATTATTCTCCTTTTGGTTAAAAAAGGAATCAACATTTGATCCATTGAATCTGCACATAGTTATACAGAACTACCACTTTCTATGTAAACCTCATTTCTTATTTCCTTTCCCATTTTGTTTGTTTTGTAATAGCTGTCCCCTGGGAAGCTGAGTTTATGCTATTGGGAGCAGAAAAGAAGAGAAAACAAGAAGGAAGGAATGACATCGTTGAAGCAGTTCCTTCACCGATTCTCAATGTCAAAATAGTTTTTAGGAGGATTTGTTCTACCTGAACTCTTTGGAAATACAATCTCTACTTTCCTTTACACAAAATGTACATGAGAAAGAATGAATCCAAAGAGTTCAGGAAGGGCAAATCTACCTGAAAACTATTTTGACATCGAGAACTGGATGAAAGTGCTGAAGTTGAAAAGAACAAAATCATCCTTTATCGAGTATTGAGAAAAATGAAAAGAGAAATTTATAGGTAAATATGACTTTTTTTATCTTGAAAATCTTGCAGAATCAGTACAAACATTTATTAATTAATACTTTGGTTCCTTACTTGATTTGTGATTTTTCTGTTTCTATTTTTGTTTTACCCCTCCTTAAGAGTTTTGACATTTGCTCTTTTGATGACTTGAACACATCGTCAAGATTTGAAGTGGAGGATTATCATCCGATCAACTGTTTTTAGCAATCTAGGTTGGAAGAACTTTTTTTTGTTTTTACTTAGCTTTGTGATATTTTTTTAAAAATTAAATATTTTAGCACAAGACTCTTTTTATTCAAAAATAAAACTAGACTATGATAACTAACAAATATAAACTAATCCGTTGAGATAATATCTAGGAAAGTACCTGTCTAGACTCTTCATTTTCACCACCCTTCCTAAAAAAAAATTAGCAATGGTCTCTAGCTTCTGGAAGATGCTACTCTTCCTCTTACTTCTCTGTCTTGGTCTCCGACCTGCCTCCGGTGTTGCTCTTCCCTTTTGTACACACCTAACCAAGAGTATGTCTCTTCTTTTTCATCCATTGTAGATCTGTTTTCTCTGTCTTCCTCTCAGTGTCTCTTCATCTTCATCCATTGTAGATTTAGTTTTCTCCGTCTTCCTCTCACCTCAGTTTGTTCCTACTTCCAGATGGAAGGTCCGTGGTCATCCATGTCACATCCTATAGAGGCTCTGACATCTCCTTCTTCATTAGCGTCAAGTAGATCTTTGAGATAGTTCTTTCCTTTTATGAGTTATAATGACTTTCATTTTTGGCTTGCTAGTGAGGGATCCAAAGGTGTAGATACAGGTGATGTCGAACTCCCACCTTACTGATCCTGCCGTGATGGTGCCTACAGCGATGGCTCAATATAATTTGTGGTCTAAAATAAAATTTTAAAATGAGGTCTTAATTTTTTTCTAGAAAAAATGGATTTTGATTACATTTTTTAATGTAAAATTTATTTTTATAGCTGTTTGAGATTCAAAATTATAAATAAATTTATTTTATGATCATTTTCTCCCAATAATTACTTTTCAATTAATAATACATCTAATTCATTCTATTTATCTTGAGACATTGCCTATGACTTTTGAGAGTTTCAACCTTTTTGCTCTTTTGAGAAATAATTAGTCTTTAACCTATCTTTTAAAAAGTGTATCTAAATATATTTTCTCGAAAGTGTTCTTTAAAAAAGAAATTTTGAACAAAATCTTCTACTATGAAAAAATAATTTATACTATTATCCTTACTCGAAAGTGTTCTTTAAAAAAGAAATTTTGAACAAAATCTTCTACTATGAAAAAATAATTTATACTTTCTATAATCACTTATTTCTCCCAAAAGCCTGGCCAAACACCTCACTATTTTGAAAATAAGAATTTCATGAAGAAAAATATGAAAAACTTTTAACCTCTCAAAATCTTGGTAAAATAGGATATGATATTATTAACAAAAATTTTATACATATACACGTGTAACGCCCGAGTTGAAAAACTACTTTGGTCTAAAATCATTTATTACCAATAGTATAATAGAAAACGATCTTAGTAGTATCTTTCAAATTTTCCCTTTTTAGTTAAAAGATGCGAGGTTGGAAAGTGTAGGGACTACATTACCATAGTCTTCTTTTATTATTTTTTCCCTCTATTTGTACATTCAAAGCTTCATCACACGACGCTCTCATTCACTATAATTTTAGTCTTTCTCAGATAAAAAGGCACACCCACAAACCTAAAATCATCCTTTATGGAATATGGAAGAATTTACAAGAGAAATTTACAGGTAAAAGCCAATTTTTTAAGCTTGAAAATCTTGCAGAATCAGTACAAACACTGATTAGTTGTTACTTTGCTTCTTTACTCACTTTATGAATTGTGATCTAGGTTTTTTGGTTTTGTTTTTGTTTTATAACTCTATAAGAGCTCTGACCTTTTTGCTCTTTTAATGTCTCGAACACATAATCAAGGTTTGAGGTGCAAGATGATCATCATCCAAGCAACTCCTTTTGCATTCTAGGTTGAAAGAATTTTTTTTTCTTGCTTTTTTACTCAACTTTGTGATATAGATTCTTTGTTTTTGTTTTACCCCTCCGTAAGAGCTCTGATATTTTTAAATCTTTTGATGACTCAGGCACACCATCAAGGTTTGAGGCAGAGGATACATATCATCTGAGCAACGACTTTTGAGATTTGGGTTAAAACCAAAAAGTTTTATTTTTTTAATTCACCTTTTTATCACTATTGAGCTTTTCCTACTTTATTCGTTGTTACTTTTTCTTTTTTCTAGTTATTGCATCATTCTCCTTTTGGTTGAAAAAGAAATCAACGTTTGATCCATTGAATTTGCACATAATTATACAAAACTACCACTTTCTATGTAAACTCCATTTTTTATTTTGGAAAAGTAAGCTTTATTCCCTTTCTTAGGAAGCTGAGGTCTATGCTGTTGGGAGCAGAAAAGAAGAGGAAATAAGAAGTGGGTTTCGAACCCGTTTCTATCAATTGAAACCCTCTGGGCAATCAGGATAGCTATGGTTTCAGCCTCCATATTCATAGCAACACCCATTCTGTTTAGCTTGAGCATATGTTAAGTATAAAGATAGCAAAAAGAGTCAGATTGACTAGTTTCATACATCAGGAAACTAGGAGATTTAAGAGTGGCTACAACATTTACACAATATATAAAGAAGCACAGGTACTGTAGTAATAGACTTACATGGCTTCTTTCAAAAAATAGTCAAATCTATGTGCCTTTTTACACAAAAAAATCAGGAGGCCCTACTTATACCTACTTATACCGAAAAATAAAAATACCATAGTATACAGCTTGGTGGGGGTAAGCCTATAATTCCCTGGATCGATCCCATACACTCTACCACTTTCGTACTGACCCCCTTTTGTGGGGGCTGCGCTTCATGCCCGCAGGTGCAGTCATAC
>DF361852.1:5268-36607 GCA_000787875.1 Solanum virginianum
TTCATCCATATCGCTAAAAGTTTTGTTTTTCATGAAAAGATAAAGTATGTTGAAGTCGACTGTCACTTTATTCGACAATAACATTTTGTCGACTTCCGTTCATTCTTTAGTTAATTACCATCTAATAATTATACTAATATTGATTTAGCAGGTGAATTTCTAAACAGACCCTTAGTATTGATTGAGTGAAGTGCATGAAGCTTGGAGACTCGATTATTTACGGCTCAAATAACAAATAGGCATGATGCTTCTTCATCGAAGCTAGTAAACATATTCCTTCTGCAATTATCTTCAGGCCACAAAAACCATGGCGCATTTGCTTGGAGGATTAGCTACACCATTTCTCTGCAGACCCATTAATGCTTCTTCTTCTTCTTCCAACCACAATTACACAACAGCTTCAGCTTTTGATTCTCTCTACATTAAACGCGCTGCCGAGTTAGCTGATAAATCGGCTGGATTTACCGCTCCACATCCTAACTTCGGCTGCGTTATTGCCGTTCCAAATGGTGGAGGTACTGTGCTCGGAGAAGGTTACTTGTACGCCGAAGGGACAGTTCCGGCGGAGGTGCAAGCTGTTGAAGCCGCTGGCGAGCAGTGTAGAGGTGCCACTGCTTATCTTAATATGGAACCTGGAGACTGTCACTGTGATAGCAGTGCCGTTTCCGCCCTAATCAAGGTATATTTATTCAATTTGAACACTTCATTCTATTTCAACAAAACAAATTTGTCTTTTCAGCAGGCCTTTATGCAGACACCATGTAAAAATTGGATTGGTTAAGTTAGAGATCCTTTTTTTTTGTGAGAATTGAAAAAAAGGGCACTCGAGGAATATCAGCATACACTACAAGCATACAAAATGAAATTTCTTTAAATAATTCACAGGCATAAAGAACCATATATGTTTCACGAGAAGAATTAATACATGCATTTGGACTGCTTTCCAGATTCTAATCCTTCTTCTTCTTAACTGTGATGTTCGAAGCATAGATAATAGTCCAATTCTTGGCTTCCATGGAAGTGAATGCTTATCTGCGCAACTGCATTGACACATTTGCTTAATGAACCAGAGCCGATCCAATTGATCTTGTAAAAGATCTACTACAGAATGAATACATTTATTTTTCAAATGATATTCTGCTTTCTATCGGACCAAAAATTCTTTCACAAAATAATCCATCTTTTTTCGGTTTATTAGTTTTGTAATTCGAAAAAAAGAATGAAAAGCGTAATTGTGATATGATAGTGGGTTACCTGGGATTAGAATCGCAATGCCTATTGTGTCGGCTTGACTTTGCATATGCGAATATAATTTTTGAACTGGATCTATACTTCCAATCTATGTTGCCCGGACTCTTCAAAAATATCGACGGATGTGTGTCGGATCCTCCAAAAATAGTATATTTTTGAAGGATCCGATTCGGGTGCGGCAGCATTTTTGGATGGTCCGAGCAACATAGCTTTCAATTGAATAAGTATGAATAAAGGATCCATGGATCAATGATTGAAAGAATCACTTTAAGTAATGAACTTTATTCAGATTTTGAATTCTGTTTTTCACTATTTGTGCTTTAATTTGAATGCTTCCAGATTCACATGTTACGGTTTTAAGGAACATGGTACTGTAATACATTATTGTTGGGAGGAGAAGTTCACATAACATTTCAACGATTCATCTGTTTCATCATTATTAGACAGGAAAACTGATTGCAAAAGTTGATAATATGTATGCTTTTGTGTTAAAGTTTAGCAGAAATGCAATTGATGCATCTTTGTTAGGCAGGGATTATTAGAGTTGTTGTTGGGATACGTCATCCACTGCAACACCTTCGTGGCAATGCCATTCACGCATTGAGGAGTGAAGGTCTTCAAGTTGATGTGCTTGGGGAAGATATACAGAATAAGACTATTGAGGTAATCTAATATGTAGTACATCCTGAATAATGCACTTGATGAGCTTCTGTGTAGCAAATTAACTTCTTGTACGCACTCAATAGTTAGTTCTGGAGCAATAAAAACATTCTACATGGAAAAAAAAGTAGCGCTAACTGCACACTTTTTCTTTCACCCGTGTCCTTGTTTTTACCTTGTAGTTATGGTGAATATCTATCCAATCTTGCTACTTTTTGAAGTTATTGTTAGCTAAATAGCTTTTATGGTTCCCTGGAATTTAAAATATTCTATAGAAGTTGCATGTTATCATCTTCAAAAGGAATTATACCATTCATGCACATTTACATCTGATTATTTGCATTTATATTAAATCACCACAAATTATATGCTGAATTCCACTTGTCTGATTCAGACTCCTTGCTGGATGCCAAGAATTTTAACCATTAAAATTGCAAAGAAAATTATGGTATTTAAGTAGCAAAAAAACCAAGAAGGAGGTCAATTTAGGCTCCTTCCCTTCCATTGTGTAGCGGCGCTAGCAGGTACTATTTTACGTAGCACCCAAGAAAGCACATGCTAAGCAGGTTAGCAGGATAAGGCGAGAAAGATATTGAATGAGTTTAAAGAGCATTTATCTAAGCTAAGCCCAGTTAATCCTAGTGAAACTGCAATTCTCCCCCTTTCCATTGAAGTACTGTTAATGTGTTGACTGTTGCTTCGATCAATCAAGCTTTTCATGGGAAAATTTTTCTCATTGTAGAGTTAATTCTTACGTTCTACAGTTTCTGCTGTGTAGAGCTAGCACTTACATTCTGTAATTTTCAGGATGCTATCAAATCCTGCCTTTTTGTCAATGCTCCTTTACTATATAGAGCTGCCTGTCAAGTCCCATTCTCTGTTCTCAAGTATGCAATGACACTTGATGGTGAGCGCATAACCTATGATGTAACAAACCACAAGCTTCATTAACAAATTGGAGAATCACCTGGGGTCATATTTTGTGTACACAGGGAAAATTTCTGCTAGTAGTGGTCATGCGTCATGGATCAGTAGCAAAAAGTCAAGAACTCGAGTTTTTGAAATGCGGGGTAGAAGTGATGCTGTTATTGTTGGAGGAAATACTGTGCGCAGAGACAGTATGACTCTTCTCATTCCTCTATGAATGTCCTGAATGCTTTGAATATCCCGTCAACATTACTAGAGATGCTCAAAATGGCTTTATGCTGCTTAACTTTGATTAGATGTCCCAGATATTTACTGCTGCTTTACTTTTGATTTTGGGTTTTAGATCCACGTTTGACAGTTAGACATGGAGGTGACCATCTGCCCCGGCGTATTGTATTATCTCAAACTCTTGATCTTCCAGAAGAAGCCAATCTTTGGGATGTTTCTGAGGTCCCCACTTTAGTTGCTACACAAAGAGGTGCAAGGAGAAATTTTCAGAAATTGCTTGCATCCAAAGGTGTTGAAGTGGTGGAATTTGATATTTTGGATCCCAGAGATGTTATGGAGTACTTATATGATCGTGGTTACCTCTCCATTTTGTGGGAGTGTGGAGGGACACTGGCTGCATCAGCTATTTCTTCTGGGGTCATACACAAGGTATACTCTCATAATCTTTTCTTGCTATCATTTTTGAATCTCCTGCTGAGCTGTTATTACTTGTCAGGAAGATATCTTTTGTTCTCTTAAATTTCTGAAATGGGAAATGTACACAAGTGAATAACAGCTAGCTGCCTGATTCAGTGGCTTTTTGCTTCACTGAACAATCGAAATGGAAGGATAGATACTTGTCTAATTCTACAGTGTTTTTAACTAAATTAGGGCATCAGTCTGACGTGTCTAGTGCACGTACTTGTTTTGATTCATGCAGTTATATCTGGTACTGTCAAAAATTCGTCAATGCTCAAAGAATAGTATATCAAACACCCAGGGGTTCATGTTTCCTCCTTCCTTTGTTTATAAAAGAACTAAAGAACTAAGGGGTGAAATAATTTTTCATTATCTTCGTTGAAGTACAATATCACTTTTTATGGTGTTTTCGTCATCATATTGACAATTCAGCAGTCCTGTTTTTTGGCAGCTCTTCTAGTTGACTGAGTAATTGAACAGATTTCTGTCTGCTCTACTGAAGGAAATTACGTATAGTTTGCATGTGGAGAGAAATTTTTGTTTTAGTATTGCAGTTATATATGTCACAAACCTTACTGCAGGTACATGCATTTGTTGCTCCCAAAATTATAGGTGGGAAAAATGCACCATCTCCAGTTGGGGAGCTTGGGATGGTAGAGATGACCCAGGCCCTGGAATTAATTGATGTTTCCTATGAGCAGGTTTGATATGCTTCTCTTATATATTTTCTGATTATGTGCATAGTAGATGCATGTCTTGCTGTACTTATCCTTCACTCCCCTTCCAAAAGAGGGAAAGAGAAATACATGTACTGCTGTCTGGTCTGGCTTAATCCTTAATTATGTGCCATTTGCACAAGTTACAACCTGTGCATTTTTCTCTTTTTGGCCTTAAAACAAATTTCTGGTGTTTTCTTGTTTGGGTCTAGTTCCTTGTCTTATGTCCTGGTATCCTTTCTGATAGATCCACTGAAGTAAACAAACCTTGGGTTTTTTCAATGCTCGATTAGATTATGCTAATTACACTTGTTGAGTTTTATTAAATATCTTGCTAACTATGTACGCCATGTCTAAGCAACATGCTGTAGTAGTTTTCCATACTTTCTCTTCCTTTTCAATGCTCGATTAGATTATGCTCATTACACTTGTTGAGTTTTATTAAATATCTTGCTAACTATGTACACCGTGTCTAAGCAACATGCTGTAGTAGTTTTCCATACTTTCTCTTCCTTAGCAACTTGTTTGGATGGTGGTTTTCCGTGGTGTGGTATGGTATAGCTGTAAGAGAACCACGTTTATTTTAATTGTTTCTTTAATTACGTTGTATGGTATGGTTTGGTTTCATGGCTTTATAACCATGAAAACCCTCATTTTTTGAAACCACCAATTTGGTGGTATCCTATCGTTTCCTTTTTGTTTTTTCCAATTATACACTTACTTAATTTTAGATAATTTTAATTTACCCTTTATTCTTTATTAAACTTTACCCCTCATATATTTACTGCTTTCACAATCGTATTACTCATTCTCTTCTGTATCAACTTTTGAAGCTTCTCTTCCTCTCAAGTCTTCTCTTCCACATTTCAATCTATCTTTTGAGGTTTATTTTTTAAAAGTTCTTTAAATATGCAGTATAGTTTTTTTTTATTTCTCTTATTTCACATAAATTAAGTTACTTCAGTTTTGGGCTGTAGCTTTATGTAATTGGCTACTATTTTTAATTATTACTTTTATTATTTTTTTTAAAATATTGATAAATTTAATATATATAATAATTAAAGGCATTTTCGTAAATATATCAGATACGATATAGTACCATACAATCAACCCAAACAACAGAATTATCATTAAACAATAGCAAACCATACAATCTATCCAAACATTGCATTGTACTGTACAATACCATACCATACCATACCATACAGTACCGTACATTAAGAAACCATGGGAAATCATCATCCAAACAGACGGTAAAACCCCATTGCTGGGTTGTAAGTAGCTTATTTACAACGGATGGAATAAAAAAGGCCTTCCGGATATGCATAATAACCTCCTCGACAAGCTGTATGCAGAAGCTTTTTTGGAGGTTGGTAACACATATATATTTGTATTGAAATTTAAATTTAAAGTAGCGCCATGATAGTGCAATCAGTAATAACAAACGCCACCCAGACTTGTAAGTAGAAGCAGCAACAACAACAACAACAACATACCCAGTGGAATTCCACAAGTGGAGTCTGGGGAGGGTAGAATGTATGCAGACCTTACCACTACCTCATAGAAGTAGAGAGGCTGTTTCCTGGGAACTTGTAAGTAGAAGCGTAACACAAAAAGTGGTCTTTCACCTTTCCTAAGAATGTGTCACTCCTACAGACCTTTAAGGTTTTCTAAGTTCTAGCATACAAAGACATTTGTAAAAGTTTTCACGTTAGTGGAAGAGTCTGCATGTGGGAGCTTCACAAAGCACAACCAATACCAAATTCATATAAAGTAGAAGGCTGCAGTAGGTTAACGGCTGGCGTGACATAGGCTAAAGTTTAATGAATCATTTGAACTGAATAGGCACAATGTAATCAAAGAATTCATGTAGCCAACCTTAACTAATTTGTGATTGAGGCGTAGAAGATTATATTGTTGATATTTTACCTTGGAGGGAACTTTAGCTTTCAAAACGGGATAAGGTAAAGAAAAAGTAGTCAAAATTTCAGCATTCATTAAAAGGATAAGTAGAAATTGCAGAGGAAATCACTTATTCCTGTGTTACTTCTATTCTTTCAAAAAATAAAAGATAAAAAATTGCTCAAGTTAGAACTCAGTTAGATTCCTCATTCAATATCCATGTGCCAATGCTTGCATTTCAATTACGCTATCTTTCATTCTCTATTAGGGTCCCACATTGCACGTTGTTGGTACTGGGTCTGAAAAGCAGATATTACTTCCTTGGGCTAGCCTCAACTAAGTGCATTGTAGTTTCAAACAATGTTCAACATCCTGTATCACTATGATAATCTGTCAAGGCTGGTAAAAAACAAAGGCCTCCATGCCATTAACATCTAATTACTGATGTACCTAAATGCTGAAATAATTTTTCACCTTATAGCTATAAGATGGTACAACACCACATGACTATTTTTTGTTGATCTTTGTGTTTCTTTTACTTGGTAGAATTGTAAAGTATGCAATAACTGCTAAAAGTTGTATTGCCTTTCAATTGCTCTATTATGAAGGATTCTCAATGTCATCCTGTGATATCATTTCTTTGATGAAGCGGCAAGTAGGGGTTAGCTATTAACCACCTTCAAATGAAACAAGATAAATTGAAACCTCATTATCCCTTTGGACTGTTTCCCCCTCTTGTGACTTACCTTTTAATCATGAATAGTTTTTCTGTGAGTTAATTTTGAACTCTGAAGTCATATGAATATGCAGATTGGACCTGACATACTTGTTAGTGGGTTTCTGCAACCAGTTCCTGACCTGACGCCTACTATTCCATCAGTACAAGAAACTTCAGCCATTGATCCTTCCATTTCTCCTTATGAATCAAGCATCATATTCTTTTACAAAACATGGGATCCATATGGTGCCTTCTCAAACTTCTCCCTCCATCCAATTCAAATGCCTGATGAAAATGAAGAACTTGTCACCTGGCCCAGTGTAGAGCATTATTACCAGGTTGAAAAACTTAAAAGATAAAGCTTCATTATTCGCAGCGTCTTTCAGACATTTGACAAATAATTCTTTGATTAAAGGCACAAAAGTTTGTCGGGGTATCTGATCCTGTAGCTAAAAGCTGTATTGAAGAATTAAAACGTGCAAGGAGCCCCGAGGAAGCAGCACGGATTGGAAGGAGAATACAGAGGCAACAACCTAATCTGGTAATGCTTTACATTCTACTTACAAATATTATCCCATGGCTTTTCCATGTACCCGTCATTTTTCAAGTGGTTCCTTCTTTGCGAGGCTGCTTTATTCTTGTGTCCAGAAAGCATAAGTATGCCACTTAACTAGACAGCAGAGTATGATCAATTGTAATGTAAATGCTTGATGATAAATGGGTGAGGGGCTATCTATTCTGTATTAAATGGTATCTCCAAAGTGGCCTAGCAGATGCAGATTCAGGATTTGAAATTTATGAGTTCGTATAACAATCTCACATTAATATACAATTGTAACTGGTTCACAGTCAAATTTTATAGATATTTTTGTAGATTTCTCAATACATTTCTAAGGTCCAGATAAAAGCTAATGGGTTCACATGAACCTGTCGATGACACTCTAGAACCGCCTCCCGTAGCTTGGTAAGCCAAAACAAATAATTTAAAACCCAACAGGCCTTTTTTTTTCTAAAAATTTTTTGAAGTAAAACTAGTTTATTTAAGCAAACACTATTTAACGAATGAAAAAGGAGTTTTGAAATGATTGCTAGCAGCCTGCAGATCCCCCGTAAAACTGAAGTGTTATTGATTATTGAACCTATTCGGTTGTCCATAAAATAATCGACAATTTATTATGTATCAACATTAGGTATTTCGTTGGTTCATAAAAGTAAACACCAAACTAATGTTGATAAAAAGAATTTTGAGCCTTGGTAGACAGAGTTACCGGATACTCGTTGTTTGTGGGAGGTGACATGTATCCAGTGGAATTAGTTGAGATATACGCAAGCTGACCCGGACACCATGGCTATAAAAAGTCTTTTTTTTAATGAATTTTTTGTGCAACCTCAAACTTGGAATATATATAGGGAAAAGTTTGTATTTTGATTTGTTTGTTCCTGAAAATATTGTTTGGTCTGGATGTCATAGTGAATTGAGAGTCTATGCACAATCCCAGGGTCTAGGGCGAGGTAAGTCAGATTCCAGAAAGGATGCTTCAAAGAAGTAGTTAAGTTGAAATGTTGGGGGCAGTATTTAGCGGAGGAGACTTTGGAAGTATTGCCAGTGTGCAATAAAGAGTTGTAGTTTAGTAGCAAACATTAACTTAGGAAACCATGCTCGGAAGTGCTTAATGAGTTTTGTTTCTAACCTCGTTTGTTAATTCCAGCAATTTTAACAAATTTGGACATGGATGATCCATCTTAATCCAACTCTCTGATGCAAGCAAGAAATACTTGATCTTTACAATTTAGGCTATTGGTTCTGCACTGCACTCCTTTTTGCTTGCTCGCGAAGGGACCTTTTATCTCTGTACTAATGGTCCATTGTGTATAATGCACTTAAGGGTCCAACTTGTGTTCATTCCTTTCTTATTCCTGTGTGTTCCAGGTAAGACCGGACTGGGAATCTATCAAGATTGATGTCATGTACAACGCCTTAAAATGCAAGTTCACGACATACCCCTATTTGAACTCTCTGTTGCTGTCAACTGCGGGGTCTGTTCTTGTGGAGGGTTCACCACATGACCTATTCTGGGGAGGAGGTCGAGATGGAGAAGGCCTTAACTATCTTGGACGATTGCTGATGAAGTTGAGATCTGAGCTCTTAGGTGACTCTTCAACAAGTCAAAAATCTTTGCATCCTCAAACATCTGAGAATAAATAGTAGTAATATTCCTGTCCTAACAATGTTAGGCGAATGTTGTAATCTGAACCTCTCCAACGTGCATTGTAATTGTATATCGAGTTTTATGATACATATTTATAATATCCATGTTGTTTTAAAAAAGTGGAACCTGTTCCTGTGAATGATCATATTATGGTAACTTGTTTGTTGTCATCTTGGTGATTGGACATTGTTTGAACCTAAAAAAAGTTGAAAAAAGTCAAGTTTAATTAGGCAAATATATTGTTTATTGATCATATCTCGGGATGACAATCGTGCGGGTTGGGTCAAATTTGAGCGGATTATAATATGTTAAGATAACAAATGGGTTAAGATCTAACCCAACTTAAATTTTCTTAGATCAAAATGTGTTGAGTAATGAGTTATAGAGCAGGTTAAGATTCAACTAAATCCAACTTTCACCTATTTTATTTCTTTTTTTAGTATTTTAGTATTTAATTAAATTATTTTTTTCTTTATTCTTGCTATATAAAACATATCAAATTTTAAAATATTTCGATAAGATCTCTCTCGAGTCAATTCAGGTTTTATACAATCCAATTTTAAATGGGTTGGGTTGAGATGTGTTGAACTAATATAACTCACCTAAACTTCAATGAATTGGGTGGATTAGATTTAATTTTGCGACCCCTAATCATATCTCAACTAACTTATATCGTGGGTGCTTCGGTTGACGTAATACCTTTGTAAATTGAGATTCATCACAAAAGGACTGTCTTATAATTTTTCATTCTTCACCTAAAGTAGTTGTTTGATCACATGTATATTTCGAAATTACAATTGCATAAATTATGAGCATGCCTGTAAATATCTCGTTTGGATATTTCATTTTAGAAATTCGAACTAAGTTACATTTCTATTGAACATTTCAACTTCTAAAAAAAAGTGTTCCAAATAGTCAAATTAGCACTATAAAACATGTCATTTTCTTTAACTATACGTATTCGCTTCAATAAGCTATAAAATTTTAGACATTTTCTACTAAATATTGATGCATATAATAAAAGGAGATAACATATTTTATGTAGTCCAACTGAAAAATAAAAATACGCACAAAAGTTTCTTTCCAAAATTTAAATTAAAAGTATCTAATTGAAATTGAGATGTTCATTAAAAAATTACTGAGTATGTGCTATTTTTCATTGAAAGTTATGTAATTTTACCTTGCCTCCATTTACAATTATTGTCTCTCATTTCATGGTCTATCTTTTTTCAACAAATTTTATCAATGTAAATTAACATATCAATTATCTGAAAATTAAAATTAATGATAAGTATTCATCAAATATGTATTAAAACAATTGTAAAGCTTATAAGGAGTTACTAATATTTTTCCAAATATACGGAATCATTTTAATTTTTTCTTTATTGTTCCTTCACAATGATATTGACAAAAGTTATTTCAACTTCTTCGTAAATTGAAAAGTTGTTGGGGATCTGAGTTTAACATGAACTAAGCCATCATTAATAATATATTTTTTTTTTGTCTAATAATAATTGTCCACTATTGATTTGATAAACACTTTAAAAAATAAAAAACAATAGAAATAATATTATTATATACCGTTGAATATATTAAATTGAATACTTTGGAAAATGTATTACTCCATTGGTTCAACTTTATTTATCATTTATTTCTAAAATAGATTTTTATGTTTACTTGTCACTTTTGACATATAAAAAAAAGATAGTTTTTTTTTTCATGTTTTATCCTTTCCATTAAGTACTATTCTCCAAATTATTTTTCAAAGTCTAACACTAAACATTAATTAATAGAGATAATGTGATAAAATACTTATATTAATAATTATTTTTAATGAGTGTGTCAAATCAAACAGTAATAAATAAAAATAAATAAAATTCTTTTTTGTAATAAATAAAAAAATATAAAATAATAAATTAAATAAATGAATAACCTAAAGATTACATAAGAGGTAAATAATGTGTAAACTGTTATAGTAATTTTTAAAAAAATTATAGCCACTTTTTAGCATTAACTCATGTGAGTAATGAGGCATAAATGAGTGGCATGTATGAGTAACTTAATATTATATTATTAACATGCTCGTATATCCCAACAATACATTTTACTTGAATTATTCCCCAATCACATGCATAATTTTAATTTTAAGTGAAAGAAACAGCTCATTGATTGGTGAACAATCAAATGTGATTATTAAATATATATTTTATGCAATATTCAAAAGCAACATAAACATTATTATAATCAGAGAGCCCATTGGTCATTACGTACAATTCCTTTTCACATAAATATTAATCTATATATTGTCCAAACACGTATAACATGTGGGAACAAGTTGATAATCGAATTGATAGGGCCATATGTATAATGATTAATGTTGCTATTTTTATTTGTTGTTTCTTCTTTTTCCAATGTCATTGCTAGTTATTATAAGGTCAATTCATGTCACTCAGGGGTCATTTGATTTGAATACAAGTTGTGATGCGATAAGTTATGATGAGATAAATTATATTGAGATTAGTAATGACGGAATTATGTTGAAGTTATTTCTTATTGTGTATTTGATTTATTGGATAAATTTTAAGAATATGCTGTTTGTTTACAAAAATACCCTTCACTTTATTAGTAGTTTTTTATGCATTTTCTTTGTTAGCTTTAGTTATTTAATATTTATTTTTAAAATAAATCTTCGATCTTATATAGTTTAAATATTTTTATGTGTGGTAAGGTCTAAATAGTTGCCAGAAAACAGTCTCTCTACCCTCCCCAGACCTCACTTGTGGGATTTCACTGGGTATGTTGTTGTTGTTGTTGTTGTTGTTGTTTGTGCATAGTATGCATTTAAAAATAAAACTTTCTTCTTATTTAATTTAAAAATAGAATTTCTAGTTTTTAAGTTTGTTAAATTAAAAGAATTTATGAAAAATCAAAATATATATATATATATATATAAAAGAATTAGCCAATAAAAATTATATTATATAGTGTAATTTTTTTAATAGAAAAATATGGAATTTATGAAAAATCAAAATATAAAAAAAATAAGAATTAACCAATAAAAATTATATTATATAGTGTAATTTTTTAATAGAAAAATATGAAGAAATATCATAAAAAATAATGAGTGAAGGTTGTGAGTGTTATCATATATTGTATTAAAAAATAATGTAATATACATAAATATTTAAAATGAGATGTAAAAAAAGGTTTAAAAGGATGCAATTGTGATTTATACTTGTTATCCCGGGTTTATTATACCTTCCAAGAAGAGGAATAACTTATCCTGGTACTATTTATTAATTTCGGAATAAGTTATTCCGGATTTGTCAACTAAACATCAATTTAAGGACCACTATATTTTTATCCCAAAAAGTAAATGCTCATATCCTTCGTACGAAATGACCCCTACATCCTTATCAAGTGTGAACTTGAAAGTGCTTTTCCACAAGTTGATTTTGTAATTTGTCGTGTTATGTTTTTTTCAATGTAACGTGAATCATGAAAGCAGATATAGTTTTTTTCTATTTTTTATTTTCTCTATTATTATTTTTAGAGGTAAAACTTTCTTTTGTTTAATGAATTGCGGGATAGTGACATAGTTTTTAAGTGATCAGATGTGCGTGAGAAAATTTTTTGATTTTAAAAACTTGGATCAAAGTCAACATTTTGAGTTAACGAGGTTGATTTTGAGTTTTGACAGCTTCATTAGGTTCAAAAGGTGATTTATGATTGAACATTTTTAGCTTTCGAACTATGATTTGAACTGTTAGAACAAGAATGATGATAGTACAAGAAATTCTAAATAAAAACTTTCTTGGCTTATAGGTATATTAATACGTTTTTTGAAGTGTCTCCCACGAGCAAACGGAATAATAAATGACAACTCTATCTTCAGAATTCAACTAAGCCACAAAATAAGTAGCATTCAAGAATGTTGCTCTTTTATTCTTGAATCGATGATTTCAGCTTTTGATTAATGTCTCTCAAGTGTTTTCAAGGGAAGGTGTTTTTTGATTGCTTGTTGAAGTGACGTCTTCTCAAAGAAAAAAAACACAATTTATAGGATAAAAATTTTGAAAGAAAAGACTTTAATTAAAATTATACTTAATATAGGTTCATGAATTCAAAGAAGTCATATATCTTCCAAGAACCTATAATGTAAGAAAAATGAATGTTAAAATTTCTATTCATGTATTTTGTGAATTTTCAAAAACAAAATTTTTATCAGATGAATTTAATTCAAAATTAATTGAAACACTAATTCTTACAATCTCCCACTTGTTTCAAGAAATTTTTATCTTTTAAAAAATAAAAAAATATTTTGAGATATTAATCTAGCAACATGCATCAATAATGGTGTCTTTTAGACTTGAGCCATTAGCTAGCAAAGACTTTCTAAATCATTGACTACTTAATGAACGAATCTTGAACTAAGTGGTTCATTGAATGAAGTAGAAAAATACTCCACACATGTCACTATGTTCTGGTGAAAATCAAAATCCTTTGACACCTTACAGCCATGTGTCCTGAATCCTTTTAGCTAAGCGCGCTTTAAGATTTTCTTATTAAAAATCTTATTGAAGCGGTCTTCACTTCGCACTTAGTACGATGAATTCATCAAGAGTAATTTTGTATACTCCGACCAAATAGTCTACGAATTTCAAGAGAAATTAATCTCATCTTCGTTTACAACAAAGTATCAATAAATCTATCAAGAGTATTCCTACACATTCCAACCGAAATCAATTTAGATTTATTAAGAGAATATAATCTCAATCATGAACATCTACTTATTTTTTTCTTTAAAGAAATGAAAATTTTATTGATGTGTTTCACAACTGTAACTTTACTTGTTTTTCTCTTTAAACCCAAGATTACATCATTAAGTAGGGTTACCGTAAAGTGCAACCAATTTACAACAGACTTTATTCCCATCCTATTACATGTTTCCACCACTAACTCTTTGCCTAACCCTTTAGACAAAGGATCTGCTAAATTACATCTGGACTTCACATATTGAAATGATATTATGTCTTCCTCCAATAATCTTCTTACATGATTGTGTTTGAGACGAAATTATCTCGATTTGCCATTGTAATAGTCACTTGAAGCCTGAAGTATAGCAGTTTGATTATCACAATAGATAGTCAAAGGTGAAATTGGCTTACTCTATAATGGAATATCCATTAGTATACTTCGCAGCCAATCAACTTCTTCTCCGGCAGAGAACATAGCTATAAATTCTGACTCCATAGTTGAATGAGTAATACATGTCTATTTCTTTAATTTCCAGGAGATTGCTGCTCCAGCCAAAGTAAAAATCCAAATAATATTAGATTTATTCAGATCATAATTCCACGTAGCATCACTATAGCCTTTAAGAACTGCTGGGAAGGTAGAATAATGTAGGCCAACATTAATTGTTCCCTTTAGATATCTTAAAACATGAATCAAAGCATTCCAATGTTCAATTCCAAGATTACTTGTAAACTTGTTTAAAGTTCCTATTGCATAAGCAATATCTGGTCTGGTACAATTCATGGCATACATAAGACTCCCAATGATTTGAGAATATGTCAAATTATCAAGAACATCACCAGAATTTCGTGCTAGTTTGATGCTCGGATCAAATGGTGTAAGAGCAAGTTTGTCATCAAAGTGACCAAACCTCTTTAGAACCTTCTCGATATAACTCGATTGAATAAGAGTCAAATTATTTTTTGATTTTATGATTTTATACACAAAATCACATCAACTTGTCCAAGGTATTTTATTTCAAATTGAGAAGTAAAAAATGATTTTGTTTCTTTGACTCTTTCAATATCAGTTCTAAAGATCAACATGTCATCTACATAAAAACAAATTATAACACCAGAATTTTCTTGAAATTTACTAAATATGCAAATATGACCTCCATTGATTATATAACCATTAGAAATCACAATATTTCTAAATTTCTCATGTCATTGCTTTGGAGCTTGTTTTAATCCATAAAAAGATTTAAGAAGCCTACAAACTTTATGTTCTTGACCAAGAATGACAAATCCTTCGGATTGTTTCACGTAAACTTCTTCATCTAGATCTCCATTCACAAATGCAGTCTTCACATCCATTTGTTGAATTACAAGGCCACAAACTGCTACTAAAGTAGCCAAGAGTCGAATAGAGGTCATTCAAGCTACAGGTGCAAAAGTATCAAAATAATCAACATCTTTCATTTGATTAAATCCTTTAGCAACCAAACAAACTTTGTACTTATCTAAAGTACCATCTAATTTTATTTTCTTCCTAAAAATCCATCTGGAACCAAATGATTTACATTTAGGAGGAAGATCTGATAAAATTCAAGTATTATTTGACAAGATAGAATGTATTTCATCATCAATAATTTCACGTCAAAAAGGAGTTTCATGTGAAGACATTGCTTCAGCATAACTTCAGGTTCTTTTTCAACTAAATAAGCTTGAAATCTGGTCTGAAGTCTCTTGGTTTAGCTGATCTCACACTATGTGTTGATTGATTTCTTCTAATGGCTCAACCATTTTGCTTTTAAGAGAATAGATAGAAGAACTTGCATCTTCATCCATAGATTCCTTCTTCTTAGAAAATATATGCTCAAAAAAGTTAGCATGCAATGATTCAATAATTGTATAAGGGCTTGGGGTCTCAAGATTTAAGAATCTATAAGCCTTACTAGTTTGTGAATAACCAATAAACACACAATCTATTCCTCTATTGCCAATCTTAGTAGTATATTGATCTGGAAATCTAACATGAACTAAACAACTCCATATTTTAAAGTAATTTATATTTAACTTTTGATTCTTCCAAAGTTCATAAGGAGAAGCATTATATTTCTTGGAAGAAATTCGATTCAAAATATGGCAAGCTGACAATAAAGCTTCAGTCCATAGATAAATTTTTAGTCATACCAGATCCATAAAGCATATAGTTGATCATTTCTATGAAAGTTCTATTTTTTTCTGCAACACTATTTTGTTGTGGTGTATAAGACATAATCAATTATTTCTCAATGTCTTTCTTATCGCAAAGATGAATAAAATCTTATTTTAAATACTCTCCACCTCTATCAGATCTAATTGATTTTATCTTCAAACTCAATTTATTTTCAACTTCTGCTTTATATGTTTTAAAAGCCTTAAATGCCCCATCTTTTGTTTTCAACGAAAAAAACGTATGCATATCTTGAGTAATTGTCAATGAAAGTGATAAAATATCTCTTCCCATGATGTGATAAACAATCCATCTCACAAATATCATGTGGACTAATTCTAAAAGTGTGGAAATCCTTTCAATAGTCTTAAAAGACTTTTTTGTTATTTTGTACTTACTACAAGTAAGACACTTAGTAGTATGATTCCTTCTACAGTCTTTAATTAATTCATTATTCACCATAATTTGAATTGATCTATAATTCACATGACCAAGACGTTTACGTTCACGCCATAAGTCTAGAGATTCCACAACATAAGCAGAAATATTTTTATTTTCAATATTGAGTTTGAACATACCATTTGTAGTATAACCTTTCCAACAAACATGCCATTTAGATAAAATAAATTTATCTGCCTCAAACATTCTTTTAAAATCATGCTTCAAAAGAAGCATACCTGACACTAAGTTCTTTCAAATATCAAGAACATGCAACACATCCATTATTGTGATCATTTTCCCAGAAGTGAATTTCAATTCAATAGTTCCTTTTCTCACAACCTTAGCAGAGGACGAGTTTTTCATATAGAATATTTTATTATCCCCTACTAGTACATAGGTAGTGAAATTATTTCAATCATTGGATATATGACGAGTTGCACTAGTGTCTATTGTTGCTTCCCTAGCACACACAAGTGTATGGGGTCTCACAAGTAATACAGTGGACCTAATTAAGGAGTTGAGTTGTCGAACCCAAGAGATTTGACTGTAATTCGTACTTTCTCTCAGTTATCACGTATATGGTGCTTTTAGTAAAAAGAGTTGTTATTTTAAGGAAAATAAATCATAAAAGAAATAACATCTAATATGCTAATATGACTTTCACGAAAGATATCAATCAAAGATGCAATTCCAGGGTTGTAACTGTTACGACTCTGTCTAGTCTTAACACTATCTCTCTACGTCTGGTTTCCTGATTATTGATTCACGGGTTTTAATATGCCTAAACAGGGTTACACGCCTCTGTCGACCTACCATTATTAACTGTCTAACTATATCATTGAGCGGGGATAGACAAACCAATAAAAATGCATTAAAGCTATCTTCCCATATATGTACCAAACAAGGTGTAAGGGTAGTTGTCACAAGTATCCCTTACACGAATCAATCTAGTTTCCTAGTATTGAACAAGCTCTCTATGCTATTGTGTTTTATCCACTCTAACATCTCTCGAATCCAGAGTGAACAACAAATTTGCTCCCTAGTTGGCCAGACTTTGAAGTATAAAAATAAATAACATATGAATAATCGAAAGAAATCATTCATAGATGCCACAAGTTAAGAACTACACATAGTCTATGGCTACAACCCCTGAATATGGAGGCTTAGCTACTCATAGATATGGAATATATCATGAATGAAGTGAAAACATCAAAAACCAGAATCTAAAGATTAAACTAACCAAATTCTTGGTGGAAAATAGTTCTCAGTCTCTCCTCTACAGTGCTTCTTGCGTAAAAACCAATGTTAAAACCTAAAGTCTAAGATAAAGAAATAATAAAGATCCCCTTTTTTGACTTTTCTGCGTCGGGTCCTCAGGTTCATGACGTGGACCCCTTATTTTCCTGTGTTCTCGCTTAATTTGCTAACTAGATAATTCTACACACTTTTGAAAAGGTCTGCGATGCGAACCTAACACCTCCTTGGGTTTCACACCTTTTTGCATATTTTACAGCTTCCACAACCTTGTACCCAGATTTGCCACGTGGATTTTTGGTCTTTTGATTGCTTCTACTGATCTTCATCCTCTAAATTCTAGGCTATGCTCTTCCATCAAGTCCGACTTTAACCCCGAACTTTCTAATCAAAGCAAAATTCTGCAGACACACAACCAACAGGTGTACTTGGCCCTACATCAATAAAATAAGAGAAAAAGACACACAAACACCTACACTCTATTAATTTTTCCTCCAAATTCACTCTATTTATGGGCATTATTGGCTAATTAGACGTATAAATATGTCTAAGATCACCACTCCACACTTAGAGTTTTGTCCATCCTTGAAAAAATTGCTACACATGCATGAGACTCCCTATGGTAGTATGTACAACCACAACATGAGATCGAAATCTATGAACCATAGTGAACAACTTTCGATGCTTTGGGCGGAAACTAATTGTTGCAGGTACTCATGTATACATATGGACTCATGTAGAATCTTTAATAGTTCGTCTAGTTCCTAACCTTGAATGATTATTTGCCCACACCAAGAAGAATTACCTATGTGTACCACTACGAACCTAGTCAGAAGATCAAGAATGGGTACACTAACAACTCTCACTCTCCTAAAAGAAGTCTCAAATTGCTTCAAGATTCCATAAGCTTGCCCTTAATGTAAATGTAAACCTAGTTGGAATTTTTCTTAGAGGATCACGTAGGTCTTTGATTGGTTATAATATAGGTTATGGGTAGCTGGGATATATTTATGGATATGGCTGACACGATTCAATTTCCACGCGCTCATAGCACACCCTTCATCTCTTCTTATGCCCCTTTGACTCACAATCCTTCTTGAATTAAAGCTGTGAGTACTCCTATTTATTTAATCTGACCACCAAATAAACTCCTTATAAATACGTGGACACCCTAAATAAACAATGACTAAGCAATAAGAATATTAAATTTTTTTAGTTCAATATGTGTCCGCGATGGGTCTGCGATGCGGACGCATCGCAGACCAACACTGTATAGCTGGGACATTTTGGGCCCAAAACAATGTGCATCCGTGATTGATCCATGACGTGGAAGCAATGCGGACCCCTACTATTTTTGGAGACTCTTTTTTACTAAACTACTCTAACTTCTTTTTTTTTTTCTTAAGCATACTCTCAGGTGTCTACTCTAGTTCCTTCTTTTCTTATTCATCGTGCTCAAGCGCTAGGGAATTAGGATCAAAATTAGGTAATTCATCAAGAAAAGGGGATTAACTTGAAACGTGGTTAGTCAAAGAATAGGCTAAGGCTTAACAACACTAACTAAGATTGTTTTCGTCTATCAACAAAATGCCTAGATCCTTCCCTCCATTTTCGATTCCTCTCAAATCTACTCTACATACTGGGAAAGTTCTCGAACCTATCACAACCGAGACTCACAATTGGCTCACTCACTCATGGCACATCTTCATCACAAAGCTATTACTAGTGTTTCTATTGAGGTATTCGTATGAATTCATTATTAAACATGTATACAATCGTGATTCACAATGCTCAAGCAACCACCTTTAACTATGTTCAAAGGTTCACACTCAATGCTCGTTTACATACTACCACACTCTATATGAACTTGATTTGACGAATGCCCTTAGGACGGTTGTCATCCATCCATCATAGGGCCCCCATCACTCAATTATGACTAACACATAGCTAATATCACAGACATATAACTACCAAGAATCAAATGCATTCACAAAATATCAACATAAGAGTATCCATGCATTGAAGTAGTAGTTAACCATTATTTACAGACCTAACAGATTTAAAAGATGTTCAACCCTGCATCAAGATGTTCAAACATATCATAAAGCAGAAAATAAGAATGGTCTAAATACATGCCAATATTAGAATAGTAGAAGCAATATTATAGACAAAGGAATTTTCACCCCACACTTAAACTTAGCACTGCCCTCAGTGCTAACCATACATAACCTGTAAGGTGGGAACTTAGGTGCTCAAGCATTACCAGGACCTGGAAGGATGGGCTCACCGCCTACATACACCGAAGGCGCATTAGCTATGTCATCTTTCTCAGCCTACTCATCATCGTTATCCTAGTGCTCCTCCCCCGGGTCCATAGGAATGTCATCATCCACTGGCTTAGTGAATCAGGGTCCAATGTGTAGCACAACTTTGGCATGATCGTTTAGCTGGTATTCCACCTCAACCTCCTATAATTCCTCTCTCATGGAAGGACGGTTGCCAGTCTGGTGTTCAGCATCTCTAGGCTGTACATGTGACCCATAATCAACTCATCCCCATAGGCCTTCTCTGCTGTAGTCAGGACTGGGCCCGTGAGCACGTCAGGCCCCTTAATGTTAGTGGAGACATAGGGGGGCCTGAATGATTGGGCAGTAGTCTGCCTCCTCCTCGAAGACACCTGTATCATGACACAAAGCAGTAATAAGGCCCCCAAAGACATACCTACTACCCTTATAGGTCTTAGCCTTCTGCATCGCCAGTCTGAAGATTGCCTCGTACTTCAAATGGATGGCCCTCATGATTGTATACATGAGGCACACGCTATCTCTCATCATATTGGTGAAGTATTGCCTGGAAAGAAAGAGTGCATCACTGTCACGACCCAAGCTTAGGGCCTAGACGTGACATGACGAATGGGGAACCCGAAGAGACCCCAAACAAGACTCTTAGCATATGATCACACATCTTTGGTTGCGGAAGCATACAAAAGACATATACAAATAAAAGTAAGGGCAACAGGACTAAGGGGAAACTTGCATAATCATCGAAGTCAAAAGTCAAGAGTCAAGCTCATACATTTTACACACCTTATCCAACATATACCTCTAAAACATACAAAGAGCGAGGGCTAAGACAAGCTACCGGGCTCACCCTCATAGTCAAATGTAACATAAGATAATATCTCAAAACATAGATAATAGGGAAAGACATAGACCGAAGTCCTCAAAATGGAGGACTCACCAATAACTTGGAATAGTACCGTCTAGCCATGTGGGGGAGGAAGAGGTTGATCAACTCGGGCACTAGTTCCTACATGGTAATATCATGTAGGCAAGAGTATGCGTTAGTATGTTTAAATGTACTAAGTATGTGGGATGCAATGCAACAATAAATATGCTTCATAATCGAAATGCATACATTAGACAATAGGCATAGTATAGCAATATGGCATGTATGATCGATGCATAAGTAAAACATGCTAGGATAAATCATGCTTATATAAGAGTAAAACATGCTATGGTAAATCATGCTTATATAAGATATTATATGTGTAGAAGAGATCAAGCTAGAATCCCAACTTTGGATGGGAGATGTCGTTCACACCCGGACACCCTGGTGGCATGGTACTACACCCCCCACATGGTTGATGTCGTTTACACCCGGACACCCTAGTGGTAAGGTACTACACCCCTCACATGGTTAATGTCGTTCACACTCAGACACACCCTGACACCCTGGTGGCAAGGTACTCACCCCTCACATGGTCGTCCGGGCACTTATGCCCCTCGGATCGGGCATGGTCTAATACGACACATTATATAAAAACATACATATATATATCATGTCCATAAGCTTATTTCATCATTAAAATGTCATACATATCATATCTCATACTTTGAACCTTCAATTCCTCAAGAAACCATAACCGAACATTTTATCAAACACTTGGCGGGTGTGTAATAGGTGTAAAAGAGCATGCAATTTAGAGATGAAATCATGCAGGAAAATCAGTGGTAAAACCTTTAATAAAAACCTTGCAACACCTCCAAGACACTCACATCAAAACCCCTCATCAATTCCAACGTTAGATCTAAGATTTTAAGCTCAAAACATGTTAAAACAACCATACTTTCATGAACTAAAATGACTGTGCAGTAAATTTCTCAATATACAAGACCCACATGTAAAATCAACTTTAAATGATGAAATATTAGTAAAAAGGAGGCCCATAAACTAAAATCACTATGCAGTAAATTTCTCAATATACAAGACCCACATATAAAATCAACTTTAAATCATGCAATATTGATTAAAAGAGGGTTTAGGCACCATAGGTGGAAGGACCTAATGGTTCAATACCACATACCTTAGCTTTTGTGAAGTTCTTAAAAAAGATTTTAATAGAGATTTGAAGGTTGAGTGAGATCCTTGAAGAAATCTTTGAGATTGACCTTGAGTTTGGGACTTGAATTTAGGGTTAGAAATGAGTCTTTGAGATCTTTGAAGAAATCCTTGAGATTGGCCTTGAGTTTGTGACTTGAATTTGGGGTTAGAAATGAGTCTAAGTGTTTGGGGAAATATTGGGGAATGTTTTGGGGAAAATATTGAAGAATGTTTGGGGTGATATGAGGGTGAAATAAGGCTAAGTATAGGTGAAAATACATTTGGAAAAACTTAGGTCCAACACTTAGAAAAATCTGGGCGAACTAGGAAAAGACAGTGCAGAAAAAACACGCGAAGAGATCGCGGACCGTCTCTGAAAATTGCACCAAGTGCAAATTTCATAATTTGATTACTTTGCTTTAAATTCGAGGTTAGACCCTTGCCACCCTAATTTAGACTCCTTGAACAAGAATATAAAGTCAAATTTTTGAAATTCCAAATGAATTTTTAGATATACGGAAAACAAGATTCCAGAAACTTCCAAGGAACATTTTTGAAAACTTTTTGGGGCCGTTTCAATCACAATCTTCACCATGACTCTAGCCTCCCTGGACATGTTAGCAAATGGAAAAGAGAGGTGATGTCCCTGCTCAGCATGTCATACCCATCTCGTCATGGACATATGCCCAGAAATAGTGTACTTGATGCCTTGATAGGGCAGGTGAAGGCACCTGTTGAGGTCTTTTTAGGGGTGCCCAGGATTCAATTGATCGCCAGCAGTGAGAAGTTGGCCTCCAATCCACGAACCAACATTGTTTAGGACCGTGGTTCTTCGCTTATGTTGGCATAGAATTCCCTAACCAAGCTCAGATTACAAGGCATAGGTGGTTGGAACAAGAATCCCAAACTCAATTGATTACAATGGTTTAGAATTTGGGGGTACTCGTCCCAAAGGGAATCAACATCAATAGGGATATCGAGATAGTACTTTATCTCGTCATAATACAGGTACCACCTCGTTCCCTCTCTGTTGACAGCATTAGTCCCGTATTGAGGTTTCTAACCCCTCCTAGTGTCCTTGGGCACATTCGGGATATCTCGTGGCCGTTTTCTTGTGTTGGTGGCTCTGGGCCTGCTTGATGATCCACTTCAAAATAAAGTGCAAAATCAGTGCTTACTCTCCATGCGCACGACCCCATACTTAAACTCATGCCCGTGTGGCGAGGGTACGCAGACTTCCCCACGACATACGAGCTATATCAACTCACAATTCCATGCCCCTATATCACCTACGATAGGCATATACATAACTTCACATTCATCTCAATGTCAAATGACTCAACTGCTCACCCACAAAGCCTTAACCCCATAATGCGACATAAGGGTTTAACGCTATAATCAAACAGAAAGATTCAACCCCACACTTGAACTTTTACATGACTACATAAATTTGTTTGAAACCCATCAAGAAATGTGTAGACGAACCCTCATCACCCCTTTCAGATAGTTACAAGAATACCCCATCATCACATTGTTTGAATTCAACCCCACACTTGAATATTTGGCACATGCCAACATCGAAACAACTATTAAACTACAAAGCATGTGATAGAACTCATAAACCCCCAATATTTTCCCAATTTTTGGGTGCAAATTCGACCTAGGGTTATTACCCCTACAAATCATCCACCAAAATCACCCCCAAGAACAATTTAAACCCAATTCATGACTACCCAACTTATATCCACAAGAATCAGCAATAAACCCAAAAAACACACTTCGAATTTTGCCCCATTCATGAAGAAATTCATACCTTTAAGCTTTGAAATTGAGCAAAATCGAAGTAAAGAACACAAACCTGGTGATGATGACGATGTATGTGTAGTTGAGTGTGTGCCTCACTTGAATTGCGATGCGAAGCTCTTTGAAATTTAAGGGAAAGAGGGAAGAAAAAGAGGAGAAAATTAAGGGAAAAGGGGAACGGGGTCGGGGAAATTGGGGAAAATGGGGGTAGTATTGCGTGGGAGGTATTTAAATAGGGTGGGGCCACGTCTACAAGCCAGAAATTTTTACATAGTACTGTGTTCCCTCCGTGACGTGAAGTGAACGTGGATCCATACTTAAATAAACTTTTTCCAAGATACAAAATAGTAAGCCTTCGCGTCGGCTTTGCGACACGGAGGCAACACGAAGAGACACTTAAAGAATTTCACTTACCTGGGTGCAGAAACAGTATCTATCCACGTTAGTTCTGCGACACAGATGCACACTTATTAAACTTTTCTCCTGGGTGCAGAAATAGTAGGATTCGCGATGGGTCCGCGTCGTGAAACCATCGCGTATGCTTACTGTTTTACGAAATACTTAAGTTCCAATTTTTCACTCTAGGCCCCAAAAGATTTCTTGAATAGCTGGACATGCTTCAAAACACTATATTAGACCAAGAAAAACAAAAGATTCCCAACAGATCATAGGGAATTGAGGACTAAAAAATTTACACATAGCTTGTGCAGTATTCGCGACGCGGAGGCAACGTGAACCTGTACTTGAGCAAATTTGTCTTACTTTTTGTATGGGATCTGTGTTTTTTTCAAAAAGAAAGAAAGGAAAATAAAATACAACTACGTTACCTCACCACGGGTTACCTCTGGTGCAGTGTCTAATTTAATGTCGCGGCACGATGCATATTATGCTCATTCATCCTTAGCCAACTTAATGGCCTCCACTGTTTGATTCGCATCCACACTATAATAGTGTTTGACCCATTGAACATTCACCAAAAAGGTTTGGTTTGTGGTCACGTCTTTTAGCTCTACTACACCATGAGGTGTGGTCGCTACCACCACATATGATCCACTCCATTTGGATCTCAATTTTCCTGGAAATAACTTAAGACGTGAGTTAAATAGCAATATCTATGGCCTGGCTCAAAGTTCCATTTAATTATGTGCCGGTCATGCCACTTCTTCATTCATTCCTTGTAGAGCTTAGAATTCTCGTAAGATTAGAGCCGGAATTCATTCAACTCCTCCAATTTCTCAAGTATCTTCCTTTCAGCGAGCTCAGGATCAAGATTCAGCTTCTTAATCGCCTAATACGCCTAATGTTCAAGCTCTACGGGCAAGTGGCAGGCCTTTCCATACACCAGCATGTAAGGAGAGGTTCCAATTGGGTTCTTGTAGATAGTCCGATATGCCCACAATGCTCTATCCAACTTTTCTTCCCAATCTTTTCGGGTGGCATTCACAGTCTTTTGTAATCTGCTTCACCTCCCGATTAGACACCTCCACCTGTTCGTTGGTTTGCGGGTGGTATGTTCTGGCCATTTTGTGCCTTATCCCATACTTTGCTAGCAAGTTCTTTACACTTTGGTTTTAAAATAGCCCTCGGAGTACCAAACCATGCAAAGATATTCTTTCAGAGGAACTTGCTTATCACCCTTGCATCATTGGTTGGAAGGGTTGTTTCTACCTATTTGGAGATGTAGTCCACAGCTACCAGAATATAGAGGCAACCGAATGATGGTAGGAATGGCCCTATGAAATTAATGCCTCAAACGTAGAAGATCTCCACTTCCAGAATGTTGTTTAAGGGCATCTCATGCCTTCGGGATATAACACCTGTCTTCTGGCAAGCATAACAGACCTTGGAGAATTGAACAACATCTTTGAATAGGGTGGGCCAGAAAAAACCACATTATAATACCTTATACGTTGTTCAGTCACCACCATGATGGCCCCCATATGGAGAGGCATGACATCTCTCTAGAATCAGCTTCATCTCTGCCTCTGGAACACACCCCCTTACCATGCGATCAGCTCCCTGCTTGAATAGGTGCGGCTCATCCCAAACATATGCCTTTGTATCGTGGATCAGCCTCTTCTTCTGCTGATAAGTTACCTCAAGTGGGAACACACCACTTACCAAGTAGTTTACAATATCAGCATACCATGGTAATTGTTCCACCTTAATGGCTAACAGTTGATCGTCGAGAAACTCTTCTCTTATTTGTAGTTGCTCACCTATGTGAGCATCAGTCTCCAGATGAGATAGATGATCAATAATCTGGTTCTCACTTCCCTTCTAATCCTTGATCTCGATGTCAAACTCTTGGAGCAATAAGATCCATCTAATCAAGTGCCACTTGGTATCCTTTTTGTTGAACAAATATTCATTATCGCATGGTCTGTGAACACCACTACTTGGGTCCCAACCAAATAAGCTCTGAATTTATCAAACGTATACACCAGTGCCAGCATTTCCTTCTCAGTAACTGTATAGTTGCTCTGTCCTGCATCCAAGGTTTGCTGGCATAGTATATGGAGTAAAAGGCCTTATCTCTATGCTGCCCTAGTACCGCCCCCACAGCTGTGTCACTGGCATCACACATTAGCTCGAACGGGATACCCAATTAGGTGCTACCAAGATCAGGGCCTCCACCAATTTTTTCTTCATTGTTTTGAACCCTGCAAACAAGATTTATCAAAGTGAAACAGTACCTCTTTAGCCAATAGGGCACACAAAGGCTTCACGATCTTTGAGAAGTCTTTGATAAACCTGTGATAGAACCCTGCATGTCCCAAAAAGCTCCGGACTCCCTTGATCGATACTAGTGGTAGCAGCTTGTCGATCACCTCTATCTTTGCTTTGTCTACTTTCAACCCCTTCTTGGATACTTTGTGGCCTAAGACTATCCCCTCCTTAACTAGGAAGTTACATTTCCCCCAATTAAGAACGAGGTTAGTTTCCTCACATCTAGCTAGCACTCTATCCAAATTCTACAAGCAGCTCTCAAACGATTCCCAAAAGACAGAGAAATCATCCATGAAAACCTCCACAACGTTCTCTACCATATTATGAAAGATCGCTATCATAGACCTTTGGAATGTGGCTGGTGCATTGCACAGCCCAAAGGGCATACGCTTGAAGGAATACATCCCATATGGGCAGGTGAAAGTTGTCTTTTCCTGGTCTTTGGGTGCAATGGTGATCAGGTTGTACCCTAAGGAACCATCTAGAAAGCAATAGTACTCTTGCTCAGCTAGTCTATCAAGCATCTGGTTGATGAAAGGCACGGGGTAATGATCTTTGCTAGTGGTCTTATTCAGTTTCCTATAGTCCATGCAGATTCGCCACCCCATCACCGTCCTCGTTGGAATCAACTTGTTCTTCTTATTGGTGACAACCATCATCTCGCCCTTTTTGGGGACACATTCTACAGGGCTTACCCATTTGTTGTCTAATATTGGGAAGATAATCCTTGCATCCAGCCACTTTATAACATCCTTTTTCACTACCTCCTTCATGATTGGGTTAACCGCCTCTACGGTTGAGCCACCGGCTTGTGATCCTCCTCCATGAATATTTTGTGCATGCATAGGGCTGGGCTAATCCCATGGATGTCAGAAAATTGCCACCCCATGGCTCTCTTTCGCTTTTTCAACACCGCAACAACTGCTTCTACCTGGGTTGCAGTCAAGGAATCAAATAAGATTACAGGTAATGTATTATTTTCGCCAAGAAACTCATACCTGAGATGTGATGGTAGCTGCTTCAACTCCAACTCAGGAGCTTCTTCCACTGAGGACTTGGGCGGTGGTCCCAACACTCTGTTCAAAGGTTCATTCATCTTTTTCAACATACTCACATTGTGAGCATTCAGCACACTTTCAATCTCTATGGCCTCTGCATCATCCACTAGCCCTTGATTTAGCAATACCCTGGCTAGTGGGTCTTTAATCTCAACCTGGCTCACTTCCACTGCAGTGTCTATCACTATAATAGCTGCTAGGTCTTTATACGCAACTAGTAGCTTCATTGCCTTGTAGACATCAAACACTTCTACCTTGTCATGGGCTCGCATGGTGAGCTGCCTTGTTGCAACATTGATCAATGCCACTTTTATGGCCAAGAATGGGCGCTCGAGTATGAAAGGAACCTTTCTTTCAGGCTCAAAATCTAGGATGACGAAGTCCACGAGGAAAATAAGAGACCCCACTTGGACAAAGACGTCCTCCATCACTCTATTCGGCTTTGCCACTGACCGATCGGCTAGTTGCAATACAATAGTTGTGGGCTTCGGCCTTCCAAGCCCTAGCTTTAAGAACATAGATATGGGCATAAGGTTTATGCTGGTCCCAAGATCACACAATCCCGTAGCATTCAGCTAGCTCCCAATAGTTACTTGCACATTGAAGCTTCCTGGATCTTTCAGTTTGTCTAACAAGTGTGATTTCTTAAGAATCTTAGAGTTATAGGCCTCCATCAGTGTCATAGTCTCATACTCCGCCCATTTGGTCTTGTTAATGATGTCTTTGACATATTTAGCATATTTCGGGATCCCCTGCAAAACATCAATCAAAGGCAAATTAATCTATACATGTTTCAGCAGCCTAATGAATTTCTGAAAATAGTCATCCTCCTTCTTCTTCTTGAGCTTTTGTGGGAACAGAGGATGAGGTTTTGGTAATGGTGTGGCCTCGTCCATAAACCTATATTCATGCAAGGATTGGTGATTGAGGATCCATATAGGCTAAGATTGGCAGCCTCAGTGTCCTGTGTAGCATTTTGCCCCTTCCCGTTCTTCTGCTTGGGAATCAATTCTGTTAAAGGCCTCCTGCTCTATGTGCTGACTGCATTCACTTGTTTTGGATTGGGATCAGTGTTTCTTGCAAGCCTCCTTGAGGCCTAGAATTTATTGAAGTGGCCAACTATCCCAACTACTTTTCTAAGTTCAGCAGATCTTGTTTGTTCTTTTAGATTTCTTCTTCTTGCCTGTTCTGATTGGCCAAGATTTGTCTCAGCACCTCACTATTAGTCATGGTGCTTGGATTAGCTTGTATGGCAGGGATTTATTCTACTTGCCTATTTTGATTGGCCAAGATCTATCTTAACACCTCACTATCAGTCATGGTGCTCGGATTAGCCTGTCTTGCAGGCTGTTGGATTGACTGATTCTGATATGCATTTTTGACCTATGGTATTTGCTGCGGTGGCCAATGATTCTATTGATTGCCACCCCATGAGAAGTTTGGGTGGTTCCTACAATTCGGGTTATAAGTGTTTCTGAATCCTTGATATCCTCCCAGATCAGCATTTCCCATAAAGTTTACTGCCTCAGGATTGGATCTGCAACATTCAGCCGTATGATCTCCTCCCCCACATACATCATACCAACCCGACAACTGCTGTTGTACCATATTCATGGGGGCTTGCTACTAACCTGCTGACAATGGAATCTGTTGTTTTAGACCCCAACACCAAGTTGTTAAAGTTCGTGGTTACCATGTTCTGCATCGCTAACATTTGGGCCTGCAGGCTAGTTATAGCATCAATCTCTAAGACCCCAGCCTGTTTCTGCACTGTTGGTCTGCTGGATCCTCCATTCCATTCTGGGTTGCCCTAAGCAATTTTGTTTAGAAAAGTATATAATTCATCATACGTCTTCTCCAATGCTTGACCCCCTGCAGCTGAATCAAGAAGAATCTTAGTATTGGGTTCCAACCCTTCAATGAAGGTATGGACCAATACCTCATTAGCTTGACAATGGTGTAGGCAATTTATTGATAGAGTTTTGAACTTGTCCCACGCCTGATATAGATTCTCCCCAACCATTTGTTGGAAGCTCAGGATCTCACTTCTTAACTTAGTTGTCTTGCCTGAAAAGAAGAATCTGGTGAGAAACTTTTGGGCCAAATCATCCCATGATGCTATGGAGTTTGGTGGCTCAATTTTGTAACCACCTCTAGGCCTCCCCCAACAGTGAAAAGGGAAATAAAGTCATCCTCATGTAATCACGATTCACCCTGTGGGAATGAAAGTTTCAGCAATCTCAAGAAAATAGCTTGTAGAGTATCAACGATTCACACCAGTGAACTGCCCAGTAAAGTGCAGCAACTAGACCATGTTCTGTCTAAGCTCCCACCGGCCACCCGACTCAAGATTGACAAAATAGCTCGTGACATTTGTAATTCTCGGGATTGTTACATCCCTTACTGGCCTAGGTGCTAATCAGCAGTCGATGCCACTGGTGCGGGTGGGTTGTTGTTTGCCATGTTCTCTGCAATAGGATCAACCTCCACCTTATTATCCTCTTGATCCTCCATCTCAACCAATTCAATTGGCAGTGTTTCAAACAAAACTCCTGCTCTCCTCTTTGATTAACGAAAACAAGAGTCTTGATCTTCCAGTTTAGAGTTTGCTTTCCTGCACGAAAACACCGCTAAGATCAAATGTAGCGATAACCACCAAACAAGATAACTTCGATAATCAAAAAATTTATTTCAAAATCCCTGGCAACGATGCCAAAAACTTGTTGCTTCCTTAGAACACGCAAGTGTATGAGGTCTCACAAGTAATACAGTGGCACTAATTAAGGAGTTGGGTTGTTGAACCCAAGGGATTTGAATGTAATTCATACTTTCTCTCGGTTATCACGAATATGGTGCTTTTAGTAAAAAGAGTTATTGTTTTATGAAAAATAAATCATAAAAGAAATAACTTCTAATAAGCTAATACAACTTTCACACAAGATATCAATTAAAGATGTAATTCTAGGTTTGTAACCATTACGACTCTGTCTAGTCTTAACACTATCTCTCTACGTCTAGTTTCTTGATTATTGATTCAAGGGGTTTAATATACCTGAATAGGATTGCATGCCTCTACCAACCTACCATTATTGACTGCCTAACTATATCGTTGAATAGGGATAGACAGACCAATAAAAATGCATTAAAGCTATTTTTCCATATATGAATCAAGCAAGGTGTAAGGGTAGTTGTCACAGGTCTCCCTTATACGAATCAACCTAATTTCCTAGTATTGAACAAGCTCCCTATGCTATTATGTTCTATCTGCTCCAACATCTCTCGAATTTAGAGTGAACAACAAATTTACTCCCTAGTTGGCCAGACTTTGAAATATAGATATAAATAACATAGGAATAATTGAAAGAAACCATTCATAGATGTCACAAGTTAAGAACTAGACATTGTCTATGGCTACAGCCCCAGAATATAGAGGCTTAGTCTCTCATGGATGTGGAATACATCATGAATGAAGTGGAAAATATCAAAAACCAAAATCTAAAGATTAAACTAACCAAATTCTTGGTGGAAAATAGTTCACCGTCGCCTCTACAGTGCTTCTTGCGTAAAAACCAATGTTAAAACCTAAAGTCTAATAGCCTGTTTGGCCAAGCTTATTTCTCCCCAAAAGTACTTATTTTTTTCATT
>DF361851.1:23303-46884 GCA_000787875.1 Solanum virginianum
CAAGCAAGCCTCTTAACATATCACCATGTAGGAACCAGAGCCCCTCAGGATCATCCTCCCTATGGCTAGTTGATTAACTTGAAGATAAGATATTGGTGCGCCCTCAAGTTCGATGACACTAGTTTTGTACTCTTACTATCACTATTTCTTTTTGTTGAACTTTGATACTAAAAGGGTGAAGAGATTTGTGAGAGGTGTATTGGTGGGGAGGTATGAGAGGGACATTGCCAGGTTTGTATCTGGTTGCCATAGTTGCCAACAAGTCAATGTCGAACATCAAAGATCAGGTGGCCTAACCCAAGATATAGAGATTCCCTCTTGGAAGTGAGAACGTTTTGATGATTCATGCTATTACAGACTTCCCTTAGTCCCTTTATCCTTGTTTACACTTTCTTGATGTTGTTTACTTTGTTTCGTGACCAAGGATGTGTGATTGATATGCTAAAAGGCTTGTTAGGGTCCCAGGTTCCCATTTGCCATATCCCATCTAGGCCTATAGCTTGGGTCATGACAAGGTTGATAAGTGAGAGATTGAAAATGGCCCAAAGTAGACAAAAGTCCTACTTTGATGTCAGGAGAAGAGATCTTGAGTTTAAGGTTAGTAATTGGGTCTACTTGAAAGTCTCACCCATGAAGGGTGTAGTCCGGTTTGGCAAGAAGGGAAAATTAAGCCCAAGGTTTGTAGGTCCTTAAAAAGTTTTGAGGAGAGTGGGTAAGGTTACATACGAGTTAGAATTGCCTATGGAGATGAATATTGGTTCATCCAGTCTTCCATGTATCCATGTTGAGAAAGTGTATGGTAACCCAAGTGCTGTAGTGCCTTTGGATGTTGTAGAAGATAATTTGACTTATAAGGAGGTCTCAGTGGAGATTTTGAATAGAAAAGTGAAAAGGTGATGAAACAAATATGTAGCTCCTGCCAAGGCACTTTTGAGGAATCAAAAAGTTAAAAGTGTCACATGGGAAGCCGAGGCGGACATGAGAAAGCGATATACATATCTCTTCCGCTCTACTCAAGCCAAAGGTACTAATTATATGATTTCAAGTCTTAAGTTTCAACCCTCATGTCATGTTGCATGCATTAATGTTTATGCTAACAAGTTTATGGTAATTTTTGGATGTTACTGAGGATATTTTTGAAAATGATGCTTAGGTGCATTTGTTGTATTCTTGTCTGGCTGAAATCTTCATGATTACTTCTCTTATACATACTTCTTTTACATTCGGGGATAATGTTCCCAAGGGGAAGATATTAAAATGCCCCAAAATATTCTTCAGAATGCCCATAATCGTAATTTCCTTACATCTCAAAATTTGTGCGTGATATCGAAAATCCAACTTCATATTCTTGATTAGGGGCAAAATTGAGTGAGAAATAGGTATAACCATGATTTTAAAGGACCCGTAGCGAAAAATAATTTTCGCAAATTTTTTAGAAAACAGTGGCAGTACGCATTTGGTCTGCAACACGGACCCATCACGGACCAGTGTTACTTTTTCCTTAATTTTTATTTCGGCCAAAGGGCATTGGGGTCATGGCCCCATGCCCATTTACACATGAAATATCCCATACTTAGCCATTTTTCAACTCTATATCACTCAAAAACCCTCTCTAAAACCTCTCCAACACTTTATCAAAATTCCCATCCAAATCCAAGGATTTCAAGCTCACATTGGATCTCAAGAACTCAATCCAAGCTCCAAGCCTCCTTCAAAGTTTACATCAAGGAATCCCCAAATTTGAGGTATGTGGGTTTCATCCATTGGATCCTTTCACCCATGGAGCCCAATCCTCCTTTTTCAAGAAAAATAAATGTGTTCAAGTTGTAGCACATATAGGTATCTCTTATTATGAATGATGAGCATAAATCATATTGGAGTTTTATGAAATATTGATGGATTATGCATGACTATCTATTTCAAGCTTATACTATGAGTTGGTTTTACCTATGGAGACTATGCATGTTTTGAGCTATGAAACTATGATTTATTATGATATTTGATGAAATATTTCAAAGTACCCTACATGAGGGTTTTACTATATGTTGGTGGGTTGATTTACATTGTGTTTTCTCATATTATTTCACTCTTGAATTGCATGATTTTGACCAAGCATTATGAACCCACCAAGTATTTGATAAAATGTCTTAACATGGATTCTCAAGTTATTGATGATCTATTACATGGTTTATGAGTCAAGTGACTTTATGATGATTAAGGGCTTACATGTATGCATTGAATTCAAAATAAGTATCTATGGTGTTGCAAGTAGACCACACCTTATTTGGGGGTTGTCACGACCCAAGCCTAGGGCCTAGACGTGACACGACGCATGTGGAACACGAAGGGACGCCAAGCAAGCCTCTTAACATATCATTACACATCCTTGGTCGCAGAAGCAATAAAATACCACAAGAAGTAGTAAATAGGAATAAACGGGGCTGAGGAACACATTCATATCATAAACATCAAGAGTCAAGAGAGAGTCTAAGCTCATAGAATTAAACAAAGCATGTCCAACAATACCTTTAAAACTTAGATACTTAGTAGGGGCCAAGACAAACTATCAGGCTCACCCTCATAGTCAACATATACATAAAAGAAAGATAGTCTTAGAACATAGTATGAGATCATAAACATCATACCCGAAATGGAGGACTCACCGAAGAGCTTGAGAGAAGTCGTAGTAGCCACGTGGAGAAGGATGATCAAGTGGGGCTCCTGTTCCTATATGGTGACATCATGTAGGCATAGCATATGCATTAGTATGTTTGAATGTACTATGTAGAATGCAACAAGAAGTGATAAGCACCATAAACAAAATACATAACATAGGCAATGAATAAGCATATAGCAATATGGCATGTATGAATGATGTTTGAAGCAAAATTATGCTTATATACAACATAGTACGAGTGTAAGAAGTGACCATTATTAGTGCAATCTAAGGACTGCTACCTTCTTGGAGAGGCGCATTTGAAGCAAAATTATGCTTATATAGGACATAATACATATGTAAGGAAAGACCATTAATAGTGCATATCCAAGGCATAACACCCCCTTGGAGAGGCGAATGAGGTACAAATCCCTCAATAGGTTGATGAGGTACAAACCCCCCAACATAGTTGATGGATACAAACCCTCCAACGTGGTTATCAAGGTACAAACCCCTCGACATAGTTTTATGGGCCTACCACCTCCCAAGTGAGGCGATCGAGGTACAAACCCCTCAATGAGATTACCTAGGCCTACAACATCCCGAGTGAGGCTTGGTCAATTCCTAACACTATAGAGATAATACCATATACATATATTTCTTTCGTCATCATATAGTCATTCAACTCATAAAGCATGTATTGGACCATCAATTCCTCAAGAAAATTATACCCGAACATTTTATCAAACACTTGGCTGGTGTGTAGTGCTAGAGTAAAATCATGCAATTCAAGAGTGAAATCATGCTAGAAAAAGTCAACGTAAAACCATCAAAAGATACTTGGTAACACCGTTAAGCAATATACATCAACACCCTTCATCAAATTCATAATAGATCTTATATTCATAGCTCAAAACATGCTAAAACAACCATACTTTCATGAAACCCCAACATAGTGGTGCAGTGAAATTCATAATAAGTAAGAGTCATGAGTAAATCAACTTTAAATCATGTAAGTTTAAGAAAAAGAGAGCTTGGGTATCATGGGTGAAAGGAACCCATGAAAGAAACCCACATACCTTGACTTTGGAGAATAGTTTGATGAAGATTGTAGATGGAGACTTGAAGCTTGAATGATAACATTAGAATGCAGATGAGTTTTGAGACTTGAAATTTGGAGATGAAATATTGTCTAAGTGTTTAAGAGTGTATTTGGGAATGTCTTGAATTATATGAGGGTGAAATAAGGCTAAGTATAGGTATTTTCACGTATGGGAACACTTAGGCCTAAGACCCTAAATTTTTAGACCGGACAAGAAAAATAGTGCACAAATACATTGTAGTGCGCCCATGGTACATCGTGCTAGGGGCACAGATCGTCTTTGGAAATCACATTTTTGCAATTTTCAAATTTTCCTACGGTTGCTCTTAAATCAGGATTAGACCTATCTCCGACTCAATTTGACCCCCTGAACAATAATATGAAGTTGGATTTTCAATAGTGCGCACAAATTTTGAGATATATGGAAATTACGATTCCAGGCACTTCCAAGGCATATTTTTGGGCACTTTTTGGGTCGTTTCAATATCTCTCCCTTGGGAACATTCATCCCCGAATGTCAAAGAAATGTATATGAGAAGAGTAATCATGAAGAAACCAGCCCCAATATGAATGTAATAACACACTTAAAACATCATATTCAAAATCTCAATATAAGTGTAAAATCACCATGAACTTTGCCAATGTGAATATTAGGCTTGAGTAGGATAGAAAAGATAGGGGTACCGCTTTTGGATATTCGCTTTGGCCTCCCAAGTAGCACTTTCGACTTTGTTGGTTCCTCCAAAGGACCTTAATGGAAGCAACATCATTGTTCCTCAACCTCTTCACTTGCCTATCCAAGATCTCTATTGGAACCTCTTCATATGTCAAGTTATCTTCGAACATATCATTACACATCCTTGGTCGCATTCACTTGCCTATCCAAGATCTCTATTGGAACCTCTTCATATGTCAAGTTATCTTCGACTACCACCACATCATCAAGAGGCACAACGACATTAGGATCACCCACACACTTCCTCCACATAGACACATGAAAGACCAAATGAACCAATTCCATTTCACTAGGCAAATCCAACTCGTAGGCCACCTTACCAGTCCTCCTCATCACCCTATAAGGACTCACATATCTAGGGCTTAACTTACCCTTCTTAACAAAATGAACCACACTCTTCATGGGTGACACCTTCAAATAGACCCAATCAGCAACCTTAAACTCAAGCTCCCTCCTTCTCATATCAGCATAAGACCTTTGCCTAATTTAGGCTGTTTTCAACCTTTCTCTAATCATCCTTACCTTCTCCATAGCATCCACAACCAGATCTAGACCCATGAAATTCATCTCTCCAACCCCAAACGACCCAACCAGGGATCCACAACATCTACCATAGAGGTCCTCAAAAGGAGCCATTTCGATGCTAGAATGATAGCTATTATTATATGCAAACTCAATCAATGGAAAATGATCATCCCAACTACCCTTAATCTCCAATACACAAGCCTTAAGCCTATCCTCAAGTGTTTGGATAGTTCTTTTAGCTTGCCAATCTGTTTGAGGGTGAAAGGCCGTACTAAGCTTTACCTTGGCACCAAGACCTCTTTGGAAGGACCTTCAAAAGTGCGAAGTGAATTGTGTACCACGATCCGATATGATGGATAAAGGAACCCCATGCAACCTCACAAAGTCATGAATGAATAACCTCTCATAATCTTCAGCCCCATATGTAGTCTTAACCAGTAGAGAGTGAGCTAATTTTGTAATCCTATCAACCACAACCCATATGGAATAAAACCCCTTTCAAGTCTTGGGCAACCCAACCACAAAATCCATATTAATCTCTTCCCACTTCCAAGGAATCTTGTCCTTCAAGCCATCAACACAAGGCACACAAAACCAACCTTCGTATCTAAGGGCATCATCTCCCCCTTGGGAGAAAACCTCCATATTGCCCCCTTTCACCAAGGCCTTAAATTCTAACGAGGAGTCAAGATCTTGCTTATCTTTTACCTCCTCAACCAATGAAGCTCTAGAACCATCAACAACAGCAACACCACCATAAACACCCTCTTCCAACCTAAATCCCAATCTAGCCAACCGATGGACCTCCCTAGCCACCCCTATACCACCATCACCAACATAAGGTAAACTACCTATAGACACCTTACTCAAAGCATTTGCCACAATATTAGCCTTACCGAGATGATAATTCACACTCATATCATAGTCCTTAAGAAGTTCCAACCACCTTTTTTGCCTCAAGTTGAGATCTTTTTGAGTAAAAACATATTGGAGGATCTTATGATTGGTGAACACATCAACATGCATCCCATACAAATAGTGACACCAAATCGATACAGCGGCGTCTAACTCAAGATCATGGGTAGGATAATTCTTTTTATGCACTTTGAATTTTCAAGAAGCATAGACTATCACCTTACCATTTCGCATCAAAACACAACCCAAACCAACTCAGGAAGCATCACAATATACAACAAATCCCTCTAGCCCTTCTAATAGTGATAATATAGGAGCGGACACAAGATTATCCTTCCATTTTGGAAACTCCTTTCACACTCATTAGTCCACACAAATTTGGCTTTCTTTTAAGTCAACTTTGTCATGGGAGAAGCAATAGAAGAGAACTCATTCTCGAACCTCTGATAGTAACCCGCTAAGCCTAAAAGCTCCTAATATCCGAAGGGGTTTTCTAGGCCAATTCCTAATCACATCTATCTTTTTATGATCTACCTTAATACCATCCCTCGATACCACATGACCTAAAAAGTCAACTTCTTTCAACCAAACTTACACTTCTCATACTTAGCATACAACTTCTCTTCCCTCAATATTTGCAACACTACACTCAAATGACCCACACGCTCCTCCTCACTATGACAATAAATCAAAATATCATCAATGAAGACCACAACAAATGAATCAAGGTATGGTTTGAAGACCCTATTCATAAGATCGATGAAGATAGTCGATGCATTGGTCAACCCAAAGGACATCACAACAAACTCAAAATGCTTATACCTAGTCCAGAAGGCCATCTTGGGAATGTCACACTCCCTCACCTTCACTTGATTGTATCTGGACCAAAGATCAATCTTACAGAAATGGCTAGCCCCTTGCAATTGGTCAAACAAATCATCAATTCTTTGAAGAGGATACCTATTCTTGATGGTGACCCTATTAAGTTGTTGGTAGTCAATATACATTCTAAGAGACCTATTCTTGTTTTCCACAAACACCGGTGCACCCCAAGGTAACTGGCTAGGCCTAATAAAACCCTTCTCCAATAAGTCCCTCAATTACTCCTACAACTCTTTTAACACCGTCGGGGCTATACGGTAACGAGGAATAGAAATGGATTGAGTATCGGAGAGGAGTTCTATACCAAAATATATTTCCCTTTTGGGAGGAACACCGGCAAGGCCAATTGGAAAGATATCAAAAAATTTATTTACCACTGGAACCGGCTCTATAGAAGGGACTTTAGACTCCACATCCTAAACCCTATCAAGATGATAAAGACACCCCTTAGAGATCAAATTATGAGTTTTAATGCAAGAGATGAATCTACCCTTGACCACCACATCATGACTCTCCCGCTCATAGATGGGTTCATTTAGGAATTGGAAGTTGATCCTGCGGGTTCTACAATCAATAGAGGCATAGTATGTATGCAACCAATCCATCCGAAGAATGACATCAAAACCAACCATGTCCAACTCAACATAATCACAAGGCAATACTTTATGTAAGATGCAAATGAGACAATTTCTATAGACCTTTTTAGTAACAATAGATGCACCAATAGGAGTAAACACCTCATATGACTCACATAATAATTCATGCTCAACATGAAACGTTTTTCCAACAAAGGGGGTAACAAAAGAAAGAGTGGCATCCAAATCAATCAAAGCGTACACATCAAATCAAAGACTTTTAACATACATATAACAACATCGGGCACCTCATCAACCCCTTGCCTCCCATGTAAAGCATAAAACCGGTTATGCCTTGGGACACTACCTTGTTGACCAGCGCTTCCCAAAGGAAATGCATTAGCACCTAGTGGACAAACCTCCTTGCCCTTGCTGCAATTTCGGGGGTAATCCATCACCTTATGCCCAACTTTCCCACAACCATAACATGCATTAGTATCCTTCAACCACGGGCCACTATGACCCCTACCATATTTTTGACACCCACCATTAGGAATCACACCCCAACACCTTGGGCCCTTGGAAAGTCATTGGCGGTTTATTAGATGTATGAGAAGACCCCTGGCCTAGATGGAACCGACCATCCTTTCGACTATGGAACTTTTTCTCAAAACGAGCCCTCTTGGCCTCATGACTCCTCCTCTTCCTCAACTTCTCCTCCATTTGTTTGGCATAGGTCATCAACTAAGATAAATCCATGTCACTAATCAACATAGCAGACCGGCATTCTTCACTCACCAAATCAAAAACACCCATCATAAATTTATTCATTCCATACCTTAGGTCAGCTACTAAGTGGGGATCATATTTAGAGAGTTGAGTAAACTTGAGGGCATACTCCCTCACACTTATAGAACCTTGTCTAAAATTCATAAACTCCACCAATTTGGCTTCGCTAAGCTCAAGAGGGAAGAATTGATTAAGGAAAGCTGCCTTGAACTCCTCCCAAAGCACCACATTATTGATTCCCTTCTCCTCCTTCCATTGGTTAAACTATACTTGTGCCACCCCCTTGAGTTGGTAAGCTGCCAACTCTGCCTTCTCCTCCGATCTTACACCCATAACAACTAAAATCTTGTAGACCTCATTATTGAACTTTTGAGGGTCCTCATCCACCTTTGACCCAAGGAATTCCGGGGGATTCATCCTCATGCATCTCTCACCCGAGATGTCGATGTAGGAGAATGAGGGGCTTGGGCCCCTTGATTGGCTTTATTTAGTCACAACTTGTGCAACCAAATTGAGGCATCCCGGAGCTCACCATGAGCCGGTTATCCCTCGGGTGTGCAGGCTCTTCTTTCTCTTATGTTAGGCATGATCTAGCATACCAAAAAATAATCAGTAGAGGGGAAACCTTATATCAACTCTATAACACGACTTAGAACATGAAGAAGGAAAATATTTCCTAAAGCGCATCATAGCCTCTTACTCATAGTTGTGGTTTCAAAGACAACTATCGTAAGATTCTAATTGACGCAATGTGTTAGACTCTGAGGATCTAACAACCTAGTTCACTGATACCAAGTTTTTCACAACCCAAGCCTACGGCCAAGACATGACACAGCACATGGGGAAATCGAAAGGACCCCAAGCAAGCCTCTTAACATATCATTACACATCTTTGGTCTTAAAAGTAATAAAATATAATAGGAAGTAATAAATAGGGATAAATAGGGCTAAGAGACAACTTTCATATCATAAACATCAAGAGTCAAGAGAGAGTTAAAGCTCATAGTATAATACAAAGCATGTCCAACAACACTTCTAAAACATAGATACTTAGTGGGGGCTAAGACAGTGAGCTCACCCTCATAGTCAACATAAACATAAAAGAAAGATAGTCTTAGAACATAGGATGAGATCATAACCATCATCCCCGAAATAGAGAACTCACCAAAGAGCTTGAGAGAAGTCGTACTAGCCATGTGGAGAAGGATGATCAAGTGGGGTTCTAGTTCCTACATAGTGACATCATGTAGGCATAGAGTATGTGTTAGTATGTTTGAATGTACTAAGTATGTAAGATGCAATGCAAAAAGAGATAAGCACCATAAACAAAATGCATAATATAGGCAATGAATAAGCATATAGCAATATGACATGTATAAATGATGCTTGAAGCAAAAATCATATTTATATAGAACATAATACATGTGTAAGGAAAGACCATTAATAGTGTATATCCAAGGCCTACCACCCTTTTAGAGGCGAATGAGGTACGAATCCCTCAATAGGTTGATGAGGTACAAACCCCCCCAACATGATTGATGGAGTACAAACCCCCTAACATGGTTATCAAGGTACAAATCCCTCAAAAGAGTTGCACGAGTCTACCACCTCCCGAGCGAGGCGATTGAGGTACAAACCCCTTATGAGGTTACTGGGGCCTACAACCCCCCGAGTGAGGCTTGGTAAATTCCCAACACTATAGAGATAATACCATATACATGCATTCCTTTAGTCAACATATAGACACTTAACTCATAAAGCATGCATTGGACCTTCAATTCCTCAAGAAAATCATACCCGGACATTTTATCAAATACTTGGTGAATGTGTAGTACTAGTGTAAAACCATGCAATTCAAGAGTGAAATTATGCTAGAAAATTCAATGTAAAACCATCAATAGATAATTGGTATCACCCTCAAGCTACATACATCAACACTCTTCATCAAATCTTATAATAGATCTTAGATTCATAGCTCAAAACATGCTAAAACAACCATACTTTCATGAAACCCTAACATAATTATGCTGTGAAATTCAGAATAAGTTAGACTCATGAGCAAATCAACTTTAAATCATGCACGTTTAAGTAAAAGAGAGCTTGGGTATCATGGGCAAAAGGAACCCATGAAAGAAACCCACATACCTTGACTTTGAAGAATAGCTTGATGAAGATTGGAGATGGAGACTTGAAGCTTGAGTGAGAATCATAAAATTCAGATGAGTTTGAGACTTGAATTTAGGAGATGAAATATTGGCTAAGTGTAGAGACTTGAAGCTTGAATGAGAACCTTAAAATCCAGATAAGTTTTAAGACTTGAAATTCGAAGATGAAATATTGTCTAAGTGTTTGAGAGAGTATTTGAGAATGTCTTGAATAATATGAGGGTGAAATAAGGCTAAGTATAGGCATTTTGACGCATGAGAACACTTAGGCTCGAAGACCCAAAAGCCTTGGACCGAGACAAGAAAAATAGCGCACAAAAATACACAGAAGCACGCCCTTGGCGCGTCGCACCAGGGACGCAGATCGTCTCTTTGTGAAATTTCAAATTTTACTACAGTTGCTCGTAAATCGGGGTTAGACCCATTTTCCACTCAATTTGACACCCTGAACAAGAACATAAAGTCAAATTTTTGACACCAAACATAAATTTTGAGATATATGGAAATTACGATTGCGGGCACTTTCGAGACACAATTTCAAGCACTTTTTGGTATCATATCATGAGTGACATACCCAATCACCTTGTTGAGAGGTGACATGCCTCAATCACCTTGTTGTGGAGGTAATTTGCCTAATCACCATGTTGAGGGGTGACATAGCTCAATCACCTTCTTGGGGGGTGACATGCCCAATCACCTTGTTGAGGGGTGAGTACCTCAATCACCTTGTTGGGGGCTGACATGCCCAATCACCTTGTTGAAAGGTCAGTACCTTAAGCACCTTGTTAAGGGGGTGACATGCCCGATCACCTTGTTGAGGGGTGAGTACCTAAATCACCTTACAAGAGGGTGACATGCCTTGGATTCCAAGTAGTAGTTCGCTTTGTCTATGTCGATTATGGTCTCTTCCCTTACATGTGCTATATACTATGCAACATATTTGATTGAAAAGCATATTTTACTTCAAGCATTGATAATGCATGCCATATTGATATTATACTTATCCATTGCCTATTATTATGCATTTTGACTTTGGTTTATGTCTTTTTGTATTGCATCCTACATACTTAGTATACTAATGCACACTTTTTCCCTACATGATATTACCATCTAGGGACTGGAGCACCTCTCAATCATCCTCCACGTGGCTGGTTTGATAATTCAAAAAATAAGCTTTGGTGAGTCCTCAAGTTCGAGGACACTATCTATGCTACTCTTGCTATAGAGTCAAGCTCAGTGTACATACCTATCATATGTTCACACTATCTATGCTACTCTTGCTATTTGATATTTTTTTTATGTTGAACACTTGTTACTATAAGGGTGAGCCTGAAAAGTGTCTTAGCACCCGCTCCATTCCATATTAAAGGTGTTGTTAGATAATTGATGTACTTTGCTATGAGCTTGACTCTTTTATGCTTTCATAAATATCAAGACTTCCCTTAGTCCCACTTCCCTTGTTTATATCTCTTGTAGTTTATTTTGCTTCCGCAACCCAAGATGTCTGAATGATATGCTAAGAGGCTTATTTAGGGTCCCTTCGAGTTCCCATTTGCTATGTCACATCTAGACCCTAGGGTTGGATCGTGAAAGTATGGGTACCTGAGTTTGACTTATATATGATGTATATCAATGGGTTGAGGTCTGTGTATTGCTATATTGTCTAAATAGATTGAGTCGTCGCTTGAGGACAAGCAACAATTTTAATTTGAAGATGTTAATGTGTTGTCAAAATACAACATATCTGATGTTTAATACTTAGGATTTTGTGTGTTCTCAGTGCAATATTTGTGGTTTTTATGTGTTTTTGGTTTTTGGTTTGTAGGAAAACAGGTTGGCATGATTTTTGGGAAAAGTTGTAGATTCTTTTGGTTTTTAAAGGTTTACGGGACCCTCTACGAGTCATAGAGGATTCTACGAGTCATCGAGTGGGTTTTGAAGATCTGAAGTTCAGCCACAGGAGACCTCTTTATGAGTTGTAGATCACTCTACGAGTCATATAGAGTGGTTTCGTGGAGAATTCCAGTGAGATCCAGTGAAAGACCAGATGTTGAAGGTGAAGTCTACAAAAAGAAAATACAAGTCATAAGTCAGTCTATGACTTGTAAAGTGGATCTATATCAGTGAAGTCCAAGATCTCATGAGCTAAACATGAGACCTGATTACGACTCATAAACCCAGTTACGAGTCGTAAAAGCTTGTCGTAAAAACTCATCGACTAGTTTTTTTAATTTTTTAGGACTTATTTATAAATACTATAAATAATAATATTTAGGTCATTATTCATAGAACACAGTAGATAGGACGTCATTGGAGTACTTTTTATGGTTTTATACTTAGGGACAAAATATTGGAGAGGAGAATACACTTGTAGATTTATTGTATCTTTCAATCTTGTGATTCTCAATATATTTGGGGTTGTCTTGTTCTTCAATCCAATTGGGTAAATGATCAATTATGTTTTCTCAAAATTTATAGTTTCTTCATCAACCCATATCATAATGCAATTTTGATTTGCTTGTTCTTCAATCTGATTGGGTAAGTGATTAATTATGTTTTCTCAATTCATGATTTCTCCATCTATCCATAGCATGAAGTTGCTCTGTTCTTCAATCTGATTGGGTAAGTGATTAATTATGTTTTCTCAATTCATGATTTCTCCATCTATCCATAGCATGAGTAGCTAAATACAATACTTGGGGTTGTGAGAACCATGAAGATCTAACCAAATAAACCTGAATAATTTTAAATTCTTAGAATGGGTATTTACATGTATTAATCAATTCTCTTTGTTTTGCATGTTTTTTAGTGGTGGCCAATATTAGAACGTGTCTTGTGTTACCTTCCCGACCTAGGTGGTAATGAATAGGGAAAGAGATTAGTTAACAGGATTTGATGATGTGCTTGTCTAATCAACCAAAGTAGACCAAGGGGAGGTTGACTGGGACTATAGGTAATGGTAAGTATTGCACACTATAGAGATGGGTCAAGTCATATAGTGAAATTCATTTCTCACCTTTGACCAAAGGGCTTGGTGAACTTAAATTACCATTCTACATGTTAAACTCTAGTCGAGAATTGGGTTATCTGGGGATATTGAGTTGATGAAACAAAGGGAACACAATTCCCAAGTTGCTTTGCATTATTGATTGTCTCTTGTTTTAGTTAATTTAGTTTAATTTCTTATCAATCATTGTAACCCTCCCTTTTTCGGGGAATTGAGTTGGTAAATACTTGAATTGTTTATTACTGAATCAATTTAGAAAACCTTCATATTCTCTATGAGATTCGACCCTAACCTTGGTAAGGTTTTATATTTGACAACGACTGTGTTATCCTTCAAAAGAGAGGTGAAACCTGAGCGTGATCAATTTCTCCAGTCACTAATCAGTAGCACAAGTACATAACAGATAACAATGGTATACATGGTCATATAAGTTACAGGGTAGGACCGAATCGTGCTTAAATAGGAAATTCTACTAAATGTACGTAGAGCTGATATAGATAACCATAGTCACATCATGCATATGCATACCAATAAGATATAGATACTAGATTCAGCGCACAGGGTAGCATGTAATCACATGGTCAACCTCAATAGCTAGTATATTTCGGTAGCCTAAAACGACACACACAAACAAGAGTCAAGCTCAGTGTACATACCTATCATATGTTCTCAACTTAACCCTTTTTACGCCCTTCTCATAGCCACAGAGTAAAAAAATTCAACTAGTATAGCAGCTATAGTGAAACGACCCAAAAAAGTGCCTCGAAAGTGCATAAAATCATAATTTCCATATATCTAAAAATTCATTTGTTATTTCAAAAATCTAACTTCATATTCTTGTTCAAGGGAAAATTGAGTGAGAAATAGGTCTAACCCAAATTTTAGAGCAACCGTATCATAATATGAAAATCACAAAAATGCAATTTAGGAGGGTCAACCTTAAAGGGGCATATCTCTTGGCACACAAAGTACTGGGCTACCCACGCCTTCCTAAAATAAAGCTCTTTGAATTAGTTTACCAAGGCAATTTTTTATCTCATTCTGAGTTCGGATGAAGAATTTATGTTCATTTTTCGTATAACTCGTATGTGCAGAAATACCAATTCCAGTGAGTAATCCACATAGCTTCGTGACGCGGAGCAGTGTTATTTTGGTCCTTTTTTCTATTTCGGTCCAAGACTTTCAAATCTTGGGCCTAAGCGTTCCTATACTTGAAAATACATATACTTAGCCTTATTTCACCCTCGTATCATCCTAAGCATTCCCCAATACTCACTCAAACACTTAGACTAATTTTTCTCTCAAGATTTAAGTCCCAAAACTCTCATTCGAATCTAAGGATTTCATTCAAGCTTCAAGCCTCCTTTTTCAATCTTTATCAATAGCTTCTCCAAAGCCAAGGTATGTGGGTTTCAATCATTTGGTCCTTTTACCCATGGTGCCCAATTCTCTTTTTTACTTAAATTGTATGATTTAAATTTGGTTTTACACGTAGGTTTTGTATATTAATCAATTTACTGCACAGTAATTTGAGTTCATTAAAGTATGGTTTTTTAGCATGTTTTGAGCTCTAAATCTTGGATCTAATGATGGATTTGATGAAGGATCTTGATATATGTTGCTTAAGGGTGTTACAAAGTGTTGATTAATGGTTTTACATGGGATTTACTTGCATGTTTTCACTCTTGAATTGCATGGTTTTACACTAGCACTACACATACGTCAAGTGTTTCATAAAATATTTGATTATGATTTCTTGAGAAATTGGAGGTCCAATGCATTTTCTATGAGTTGAAAGACTTCATAATGATTTTAAGATGTGTCTAATTCATGGAAATGTTGATGATGTTGTAAAGCCGGGTTTGAGACATTTCTTAAAGATTTCACCTCTTGTGAATCCCTTAATGTTGATGTTAATGCAATGGTAAGGTTAATGATGATCTATTCTTATGATTGAAGTTGGGCTCACTATTTGAGGTCAATAATGTTATGAACTACTCGTATTATGTCCTCTATATTGTTGCAAGTTATTAAAGCTATGATTATCTTATATATTCCATGGGATTAGATTTAGTACTGAGTGGACTAGAGGCAAGTCCCCAAGTCTAAAAATTATGTGCCACCATAGGATTATGTTATGCCCTTGCTATACTAGTGGATCCATCTAGTGAACCATCTCTTAAAATCCTTTTCGAAATTGGCTCATGTTCCCATAAGGAGGGTCACTTCACATGAAATTAGGTCGTGTTCCCATAAGTTGAAGTGGGGTCTTTAATCTTTTTTGAAATTAGGTCAGATTCCCATAAGGAAGGTTACTTCATACGAAATTGGTCATATTTCCGTAAGTTCGAAGTATGGTTTACCTTGGCAAGTAGACAACCTCTTTATCAGTGAGGGGTAATCATTGAGTAGCTCATTTGGTCTTATTCTATGTCGATTGAGGTCTCTTCCCATACCTATGTATTATGATCTATATAAAATAAATAAATTATAAGCATGTTTTACTGATGCATTGATCAGACATGCGATTGTTGTTATATTATTCCTATTGCCTATTATTATGCATTTTTACTATGATGCCTATCTGTTGTTGCATTGCATCCTACATACTTAGTACATTTAAACGTACTAATGCATACTCTATGCCTACATGATGTTACCATGTAGGAATTGGAGCTCCTATCGATTCTTCTTGTGGCTAGATGAATTGTTCAAGTTAGCCTATAGTGAGTCCTCCATTCTAGGGACAATGACTTTTCTTTTATAATATGGATTAAGATTCCCTTTACTTTATAATATACTTATGACTTTGAGGGTGAGCCTGGTTGATTGTCTTGGCCCCCGCTCTTATCTATGTAGTAGAGGTGTTGTTGGACATGTGGTGTAATCATGTTAAGAGACTTGACTCTCTTGCTTATTGTTGTTATGGTATCAAAGATGTCCCTTAGCCTTTTTTTTCCCTTTTATATATCTTCTCTTATTGCCATTTTAATTGCTTTTGCTACCAAGAATGTGTAATAATATGAAAAGAGGCTTGTTTGGGGTTCCTTCAGGTTCCTCATTCGCCGGTCACGACTAGGCCCTAGGCCCGGGTTGTGACATAGATGGTATCAGAGCCCTAGGTTGTTAGGTCCTTGGAGTCCAACACACTACGTCGATTAGAGTCTTATTCATGGTTGTGTTGTGCATTAAGACTATGAGTAAGAGGCTATGGGATGTTTAAAGAAATGTTTACCTTCTTCATGGTCAATGCCGTGCTCTACAAGTGAGCTAGGGTTTTCTTCTCTAACGAATGTTCTTTGCTCTTCTAGTTAATCATGCTACTTCGAAGAGGAAGGCAAAGGAAGGTAAGTTAAAGGTTTTGATATTGATGGACCAAAGTTTCACTATTTCTTTCATTATTTCTTTTGGTTACTAGTGGGCTTTTTGTGTGTCTCGAGTTGTGATGTTAACCTTTGGTGTTTACCTCTTGGTTGGGTATATTATTGCTAGAAAGTTCATAGGTGTTGATCCGGGTTTGTATTGCATTAGGTCTTGCCTTGTGGCTTGTTGGAGTTGGTGTGGTGGATTTTTATATCATACTAAGGATGGAATAGTTGCTTGCATGTTTTGTCTTCATGGATTGTAGGACCCATAGAATTAGATCATGATTCCCTAATAAACCCATTCATATTAGGGATTAAATGGTTGCTTGCAAGTTTTGTTTTCATGGATGGTAGGGCCCGTAGAATTAGATCCTGATTCCCTGATGAACCCTTCCTTGAGTAGAAGAGTCTTGATATGGTGATCAAGTGGTAGCAAGGGGGTAGGTTCATTTCATGTCTTAAGGTATTATTGATCTCTAAGGGGTTGCATTTATCATCTTGTAAGGATTGGAGGTGTTAAACCTAAGTTGTTTTGTTCATAGAATTGTTGGTGGTGGTAGCTGAGGCCGTGAATGTCCCTTTCTGATATTTTGAAATTGGGGTAGTGTCTTTTGGTTTGAAGAGTACATTGGTTATACCTATAAGTGTTATGATTAAGATCTTTAGTCCCTATGGTGGTTTTGGTTATGATATGATGGTTTGTTTCCCTAATGAGGTAGTGCATGTGAGTCATTTGAGGGTAGTACTACAAAGTTTAAGGAAGAAGGTTGGATGCTGGATAGGAGAAATGGGAATTTTAGTTGTAAGAGGTTGCCTTCCTAGGTCATGCGGTGCCCAGTGATGGCATTAAGGTGGACCTTAGTAAGATGAAGGTGATTAGCTATTAGACTAGACCTTGACTCTCTTGGGTGTTAGGAGCTTCTTGGGCTTAACGGGCTATTACCGGAGGTTGTGAAGTAGTGTAGGCTACTTGCATATCATGCTTACAATGAGCGTAGAAACCGTAAGGTTGTAATATGATGGTTAAGGATGGTCGAGTTACTTGGTCAACTATAATGGGTTAGTACTTCACTAAGGTTGATCTTTGGTTCAAGTTTTGTCCCCAAGTGAGCATTAGTAATATTGGTGGAGTTGTTGGTTAGCTTATGTATCGGTTGTGTTTATGGGTCTCTAGAATAGGGTCTTAGAACCCTACCTTGATATGTTTGTGGTGGTCTCTAGTGATGACATATTAAATTGTTTAGAGCTTGTGAATCATTTGGGAGTAGTGTTACAAGTCTCTGAGGATGAGAGGTTGTTTCCTAAATCTTATAAGTATGCATTGTGGATAGCAAGAAGATGGGTAGGATTCTTTAAGAATTATGAGATGAATGTGCATTAATTTACCCGGTGAGGCTAGTGTTGTGGTTGGTGCTCTAAGTAGGATGCTTATGGGTAGCTTAGCATATGGGGATAATGGTGACAAAGAGGAGACTAGTGGGGTCTATCAATTAGTTAGATTGGAAGTTAGATTGAGAGAAGTTGAGAATGGTAGTATAGTGTTCTTGGTAGTTCCAATCTTCTTTGGTTGAGAAGATCTAGTTTAAGTAAGGCCTTGATTCCATCTTATTAGAGTTGGAAGTTTTGGGGAGGAAAGATGGTAGAGTGAAGGTTGTCTCCCAAGGGGGAGATGGTGGTTATGGTACCAAGTGGTTTAGGTGTATTTAAGGTTGACAATTAAGTTGAGGATTGTGAGTTCTTATAGAGTGTGGAGGGAGGTTGCATAAGTTTGGGGATTGCCTATGGATGTAGATATAGTTCATCCGATTGTCATGCTTCTAGGTTGAGGGGACGTATTGGTGACTCTAGTACTATAGAACTCTTTGAAGTTGTGGGTGAGGTGGAGGATAAATTGGTTTAGAAGAAGGTCCCGGTGGAGGTGTAGGATGGATGAGTGGAGAAATTGATTGATAATGATGAAATGTTAACCAAGGCCTTTTGAGAGAGTTGTCTATTCATATGTGTTTCTCGGAGACCCAGTGCGGGCATGGGGAAGCAATATCCTCATTTCTTTCATTCTACTCAAGCTTATGATAACACGTCAAGTCCTTTTCTATGATTCCAAACCTTTTAGCCCCTATGCCAATGCATGCACTCATGTTTATGTTGACCAGTTCGTGATGATGTTAATATTTATATTGAGGTTTTGAAAATGGTATTTAAATGTGTATTGTCGCATTCGTATTGGGGTTGGTCCCTTCATGATTGGTCTTCCCTTGCACATTTCTTTGACATTGGGGGACGAATGTTCCCAAGGGAAAAATATTGAAACAACCCCAAAAAGTGCCTGAAAATGTGCCTCGAAAGTGCCCGAAAATGTAATTTCCATATATCTAAAAATTAGTTCGTTATTCAAAAATCTGACTTTTTATTCTTATTCAGGGGCCAAAATTGAGTGGAAAATAGGTCTAACCCGAATTTTAGAGCAACCATATCAAAATCCAAAAATCGCAAAAACGCTATTTAGGAAGGTTAACTTTAAAGGGTCATATCTCTTATCACACAAAGAACTCAATGGCCCACGACCTACCAAATTAAATCTCTTTGAATTAGCTTTCCAAATCACTTAGTTTCACCATATTCTGAGTTTAGATGAAGAATATATGCCCGTTTTTGTATAACACGTATGTGCAAAAATGCAAATTCCAGTGAGTAATCCATGGCACTTCCGCGACGTGGAGCAGTGTTATTTTGGTCCTATTTTTTTCTATTTTGGTCCAAGAGTTTCAAGTCTTGGGTCTAAGGGTTCCCATACTTGAGAAAGCCTATACTTAGCCTTAATTCACCCTCATATTATCCTAAACATTCTCTAATACTTATTCAAACACTTATAATATTTTTCCTCTCAAGATTCAAGTCTCAAAACCCTCATCCAGATCTAAGGATTTCATTCAAGCTTCAAGCCTCCATTTTCAAACTTCATCAAGAGCTTCTCCAAAGCTAAGGTTTGTGGGTTTCAACCATTGGATCCTTTCACCCATGGTGCCCAATCCTCTTTTCTACTTAACTTGCATAATTAAAGTTGATTTTACATGTGGATTTTGTATATTAAAAAATTTACTGCACAATGATTTGAGTTTATGAAAGTATGATTGTTTAACATGTTTTCAGCTCTAAATCTTGGATCTAATGTTGGATTTGATGAAGGGTATTGATGTATGTTGCTTGAGGGTGTTACAAAGTGTTGATTAATAGTTTTACATGGGATTTAGTTGCATGTTTTCACTCTTGAATTGCATGGTTTTACACTAGCACTACACATCCGCCAAGTATTTCATAAAATATTTGATTATGATTTCTTGAGGAATTGGAGGTCCAATGCATTTTCTATGAGTCGAAAGACTTCATGATGATTTTAAGATGTGTCTAATTCATGGAAATGATGATGATGTTGTAAAGTCGGGTTTGAGCCCCTTTTTTTTTTAAAGATTTCACCTCTTGTGAGCCCCCTAATGTTGATGTTAATGCAAGGGTAAGGTTGATGATGATCTATTCTTATGATTGAAGTTGGACTTCTAGAATAGGGTCTTAGAGCCCCTTAATATTGATGTTAATGCAAGGGTAAGGTTGATGATGATCTATTCTAATGATTGAAGTTCGGCTCATCATTTGAGGTCAATGATGTTATGAGCTACTTGTGCCATGTCCTCTATGTTGTTGCAAGTTATTAAAGCTATGAGTATCTTATATATTCCATGGGACTAGATTTAGCACCGAGTGGACTAGAGGCGAGTCCCCAAGTCCCAAAACTATGTGCCACCATAGGATAATGTTATACCCTTGCTATACTAGAAGATCCATCTAGTGAACTATCTCTTAAAATCATTTTCGAAATTGGATCATGTTCCCGTAAGGAGGGTCGTTTCACACGAAATTGGGTCGTGTTCCCGTAGGTTTGAAGTATGGTTTACCTTGGCAAGTAGACCACCTCTATACCGGTGAGGGGTAATCATCGAGATTCCAAGTCGTACCTTGCTTGGTCTTATTCTATGTCAGTTGAGGTCTCTTCCCACACCTATGTATTATGATCTATATGAGTCGAATGAATTGTAAGAATGTTTTACGTATGCATTGATCATACATGCCATGTTGTTATATTATATCTATTGCCTATTATCATGCATTTTGACTATGATGTCCATCTCTCGTTGCATTGCATCCTACATACTTAGTACATTTAAACGTACTAACGCGTACGCTTGCCTACATGATATCACCATGTACGGATCAAAGCCCAAGTTGATCATCCTCCTCCTCCATATGGCTAGTTCGGTACTACTTAAGCGAGTTGGTCAGTCCTCCAATTCGGGGACCTTAGTCTATGTTGCTCTTATAATACATTGAGAGATTCGCCTTTATGTTCCATTTTGACTATGAGGGTGAGCCCGATTTCTTGTCTTGACTCCCACTAAGTTCTATGTCTAAAGGTATTGTTAGACAAGTTATGTATTATGCTTGAGCTTTGACTCATTTATATTATTCAAGTGTTTAACTATTTCCCTTAGTCCCAAATTCCCCTTGTCATGCGTATATTCTATTGTCATTTTTAATTACTTCCACAACCAAGGATGTACAATGATATACTATGAGGCTTGTTTGGGGTTCCTTCGGGTTCCCCATTCGTCGATCACGACTAGGCCCTAGGCTTGGGTCATGACAAAGATGGTATCAGAGCACAGGACTGGATTGATAAATTCTCAGAGTCCAACACACCGCGTCGATTAGAGTCTTATTCATGGTTGTGTTGTGCACCATAACTACGAGTAGGTTGCTATGAGATATTTTAGGAAATGTTTCACTTTTTCATGATCCATGTCGTGCGATATAGTTAGGCCCCCTATGGTTTATTGCTAACCCCTAACTGTTACATTTCAGGATATGTCTCAAGCTACTCAAGATGGCAATATGTTGAATGTGGAGGTTCATAATGCTCTATGGGTAATGGCCAAAGTGGTGAAATTATTGGCAACTCAACTCAATCAACAAGTTAGTGCTCTGAGACTTCTACTGGTGAGAAGGGAGGTAGTGAGGCCAAAAGGGCCAATAATGGGGGTAAGTTCCAAAGTTCCAAGGGAAGAGATAGAGGTAGTGTGGTGCCTTATGATAGGTGCCCAAGGTGTGGTAGAGACCATGATGGCCCATGCTAGAAAGGTACTAATGCTTGTTATAGTTGTGGGGAGATGGGTCATACAGTAAAAAAGTGTTCTTATACGTGTAAATGGGGTGAAAATGGGGTGATTTGTCCTAAATGCTCGAAATATAGGAGAAGAAATGATGGAGCATATTTGAGAAACACGGGTGCATACTATGGTTGTGAGGAGATGGACCACAAGATTGTTGATTGTCCATATGTTCAAAGGAAGAGTAAGGGTGGTCGACCTTTGGATCGAGGTGGTCATGTTGATCAAGTAGCTCAAGGAGGGGATGAGGTGTCCGATGCTATTACCGGTAAGTTGAAGTTTCCCAAGCTAAGGTTCTTCTTCATGTTGATCAAGTAGCTCAAGGAGGGGATGAGGTGTCCGATGCTATTATTGGTAATTTAAAATTTTCTTGGCTTTGTTGTGCATACATTGATAGGCCCTGTGTACCATTATATCTTCTATATTTTTTTTGGTTACCGGTAGGGCTTCTTGTATGCCCAAGTTGTTGTGTGGACCTTTGGTTTCTATCCTTTTGTAGAGTATATTATTGCTAGAAGGTTCATAGGTGTTGATCCAGGTTTGTATTGCATTAGGTCGTGCTTGTGGCTTGTTGGAGTTGGTATGGTGAATTTTGATGTTGTTTAAGGATGGAATAGTTGCATGTATATTATGTCTTCATGGGAGGTAGAACCTGTAGAGCTAGATCCTGAATCCCTAATGAGCCTATCCTTGAGTGGGAGGCTGTCAATTGGTAGCAAGGGAGATAGGTCCATTTCATGTCTTAATGTACAATTGATCTCTAAGGGGTTGCATTTATCATCTTGTGAGAATTGAAGGTGTTGAACCTAAGTTATTTTGTTTATAGGATTGTTGTTATTGGTAGATGAGGACTTGAATGTCCCTTTCTGATAGTTCGACACTGTCTATGCCTATAAGTCTCATGAATAAAATCTTTTAGCCCCTACTATAATAGGCTTATGGTGGTTTTGGTGATGATATGATGGTTTGTTTCCCTAATGAGGTAGTGTATGCGAGTCATTTGAGGGTAGTACTACAAAGTATAAGGAAGAAAGTTGGATGATAAATACGAGAAGTGGGAGTTTGGTTGTAAGAGGTTGTCTTTCTTGGTCATGTGGTGTTGAGTGATGACATTAAGGTAGATTTTAAAAAGATGAAGGTGATCAGAGATTAACCTGGACCTCTGAACCCAACGGAAATTAGGAGCTTCTTGGGCTTAGCAGGCTAATACCGGAGGTTGTGAATATGTTAGCTTCTATTACTTATCTTATGAGTTAGTTGTACCTAAGTAATGCCAATGTTGTGACCGATATTTTGAGTAGGGTGATTTGATAGGTTCGGGAGTTTTTATCTCTTGTGTGATTCCTTTGTGTTAATAGGATTCATGTGTCTGTCCCGGATGATTGTGTGAACCTATAGTGGCTAGAAGAGATCTATAAGGGTTGCCCTATGTTATCATTGCATATAGTCCTGTCTTGTGATCTTAGTTGGACTTAGCTTGATGGATTGGAGGTCTTGGGGTAGTTTAGGCTACTTGCATAGCATGCTTCCAATGAGTGTAGAACCTATAAGGTTGTAATATGATGGTTAAGAATGGTCGATCTATTTGGTCAACTACAATAGGTTAGTCACTTCTCTAAGGTTGATTTGAGGTTTGGGTTTTGTT
>DF361850.1:7175-18460 GCA_000787875.1 Solanum virginianum
CCACCACCAACTACTACAACCGAGAAACCTGCTGCTATGACACTATGGGAACGGCTGGATGACATTGTTCGGCAATGGATTTATGGCACCATATCCAATGATCTTCTTAACACGATCATTCATACAGAGGACACCGCCGCCGAAGCTTGGGACCGCCTTGTTCACCTTTTTCAGAACAATAAATCGGCTAGGGCTCTCACTCTTGACGCGAAGTTCACCAACACCAAATTGGTGGATTTTCCAAATGTGAAGGCCTACTGCACCAGGCTGAAAGTTCTTGCAGACAACCTTGCCAACATCGGTCACAAAGTTTCTGACGAACGACTTGTGCTTCGCCTTCTCTGAGGGTTGTCAGACGAATATAAGATTTTTCCCACAACAGTGCAGCACCGTACTCCTCTCCCGTCTTTTGACGTTGTTCGGTCGATGCTTGAGCTTGAGGAAGATAGCCATACTGAGGACGCCATTCACGACGCCAGCTCACCCGCTGCTCTTGTTTCCCACAATGTTACTCCTCAGCATTTCTCAGGTAATGGACAGCCTCATAATTTTGAAAATAATGCTCACAATCGTGGCACTTCGCAGAATCGAGGCAGGAAAAACAACTGCGATCGCAGCGGCGGAAACTGCAACAACCGCGGTGGCAGTGGCAATGGACAAAGAAGCAGCGGGGGCAGTCGCATCACTGCACAGTAGCAGCAGCAGCAAGGCCTTGCTGCCCCGTCGTTCACTGCACAGCAGCAGCAGCAGCAAAGCCTCGCTGCCCCGTCATGGTATTATCCTCCATGGGCAGCTTGGGGACCACAGCCGTGGGCCACCCTCTATTGTAACATCTTTGAGTAGGCTGGGGAGTAGACAAAGAAAAATCCTCCTCAATTGTAGCATCTTGATTAGGCTTTACATCTTCTTCATCAATTAGTGTCCTATGCTTCCTTTTTGTTTTCTTCTTTCCCGTGTTGTATTGCTTATCCATCTGTTAAAGAAATAAAAATTAAATGGCCAGATTAGTCTTAAAAACATAATTATTAAATTCTAAATAACTATCTAATGCTGCTTCTTACCTTCTGCATCTTGCTCTTAAACTGTCCAGTCTTAGAAGTGCCTACACTAATAGTGACTAACAACTTCAAATTAACCTACACTAACAATGACTAACAATCACTAATAGGTTAACTTCAAATTAACCTACACTAACAATGACTAACAATCACTAATAGGTTCAACATTAAATAAAGAAATAAGCAACTTAGATGTACCTTTTGCATATCAAATATAAATGTGATTCCTTTCTCCATTTTTGTTGTTTCGAGACTTCTTAAGCAATTCAAAGAATCAAAGCCAAGTCACTTTGCATTCTCTATTCACAACAGTCGACATAATAGGATAAAAGTGGTTCATTGAGTCTTGACCAATAGCACATAAAAATCGACCTTTGGCTTTACCTTTCTGAGAAGTACCATCCAGGGTTATGAAAGGTCTCAATCCAGTCTTAAAATCATTCTTCATAACAAATGTACATTCTCAAAAGTTTTTTTCCCCAAATTCATCTCTTGAAACCTTAAGGACAACATCACTCTCAGGATTACTCTCCTTTAAAGCATTTTCATAGCCAACTAGTTTTTTATAATCATCATAGAAACTACCCTCTATATTCTCCAGTATCATTTTTGTAGCTCTTTTATACATCTCAAAATGCATTAATGTTAAAAGTAGTTTTGAGATCAACTCTCGTTTTCTTGACTTTGTATTTTGAATTAGCCTGCAACTTATCCTTGAAGTAATAAGCAATTGTAGTTGAACTAATTTTGTAGTTTCCACATGAATCATCACATTTATCCTCTTCTTCTAAGGTTATTACTCTAACACCAAGAGAATATCTCTCACCAGATATTAAGGATACAAAATAGCATTTTTTTTTTGCAAATAATCCTCTTCTTCTAAGGTTATTACTCTAACACCAAGAGAATATCTCTCACCAGATATTAAGGATACAAAATAGCATTTTTTTTTGCAAATAACTCTAAATCTTTTAGAATCGCTTTTTTAATGATTAGGTTATAGCCATTTGTCAATACATGCAAACTGATATATCTCCTAGCTTCAGCTATATCCTTAAATGACATTAACCTATATAACTTTTTATAATGAAACAATTGATTATTGACTATCCTCTTTCTTTCTTTTACTAGAATCTCCAGTTCATCAGAATTAAAATTAGATTCAATAGGGGCAGTATCACTGTTATTATCAGTACCATCAGGGGTACAATCAACATCTGATTCATTAGTTTCTATCTCAACCTCAACCTCACATTGTTTCAATTTAGTTATATTTTCAACATCAACATCTAATTTATTATCCTCAACAACAAATAAATTTATAACATCAAACCTTTCATTAACAAAGGACAATAATGTCTTAATACCCTCATCACCTTCAATTTTATAGAATTTTCCAGTAGGGACAGATATAATTAATTGTTCAACATACACATATGTTAATTTATCAATGTATTCATTAGGAATTTCTATGAAATATAAGAGATCAGAATCATAACCTTCCTAATAAGCTTTCTATCATAGTCCAACTTAAGCCCTTTAATCCATTCTCTATCATAGCGAAATGCCAAAACAATCAGAACCATTTTAAGTAATTAACCTAAAATGAATTATAAAAAATAAACTAATTATATTAATACAATCATATTAAGACAACAATACAACATTAATTTGTTGGAAGAATAAATATATAAAAGCATAATAAAACAACATACATTAACTAGGCAATATATTAACTAAGCATTGAAATAAGGAAAGAGGATAAAGTAAAAAAAAAAAAAAGGCACACGAAGACAATAAACAAATTAAAAGCAATAATTTCTTAAAGTTGAGACCACATTTCAATTTGTTACATTAGATTTTTAAACTATTACTTCAATTCGCCTCATATCCCCAAAATCTAAACCACCTCTTTCAAAAATCCCAAATCCTAAACTACCTATTACCAAACCCTATAGCCCCCCCCCTCCGCAACAAAATCGTTATATGCAAATCTAACAAAACTCACAAAGTCGTATAAAAACAAGAAATCTTACGAATCATAACATGCAAATTAAGAACTAAGTTGTATACAATCAAAGAAAACACAAAAATCCTAAAATCTTAACACGACAACACTAACCCTAACCTATAAATTAAAGAAAACACACAAACCCTAACATGCAAATCAAAGGAAACCTAGAAATCCTAAATCATTCAACCAAATAACAAATTCATAATACAAAGTTGTAAAAAAATTAACCTGTCGAAAATTCATAAATCAGTAAGTTAAAATTTAAACAAAATCCACAAATCAAGTAAACCCATAAGCAAAATAACAAATCCTACACTTATAAATAATATCCATAAATTCATAATATAACTCACAAATCAAGTAAACTAACTTAAATTTCATACTTTAATGGTGTTTACAAGATATTCAGACGAAATCAAACACTTAGGAACTCAGATGCTTAGGAATTTCTTCAAACGCTTAGGAAGAGGAGAGGTTAGGTCGTAATTTTGGACTTTGAGAAATGGATAGTTTTAGGAATTAGATTGGGTTAAGTTTGGGTATTTAGGACAAGTCATGTTTGGGTTATTGAGGGATTGAGTAATATATAAAACAGGTCAAAATTATGTTATTTGGGGAGTCTATCTAACTAAGGGCACAAATGAGTAGTTTTATAACGGCAGAGCATTTTCAACTTACTTTTAAACGGCGAGGGTAAGGTCAAATAATAAAATAAAGTTGTGGAGTATCTTTTACCATTAACTCAAAAAATAAAGATGTTTTTTTAATCTTGCAATCCTAAAATAAAGTTATATCAAACGTACCAAAATAACCTTTAACTTTATGTTTTTAAAATATCATGTGAAAAATTGAAATTAAAGTATTGTAAAAAAAGCAATTCGTTTGTAAACATACAAAAAAGGTCTTTTTTTTAAACGAAAGGAATTATTATTTTCATCTTTACACATACTCAATAAGTACAGAAAAAAGATAATGGTACATATTTGAGATCTTATAATATATCAAATAAGAATAATGCAATAAAATTACCTTTTCTTTTTTTTTTTTGTTAATACTCCCTTCATCTCAAATTATTTATTATAATTTTTAATTTTGACAAAAATTTGAAGCAAAAGAAATACATTTTTAAGGAGCGTGCAATAAAAAAACATGACAAATTAAATGAACCTAAGTAATTACCATTTTTGTAGACTCGTTTAGTAGGAGTAATAAGAAATAATTAATCAAGTAAGGGGCAAAGCAATAGTGGAAGTAAAGATGATGGGGTCTTGGTTGTAGTGAAGGTAGACAAGCCGAGTACGGAGGTGGAGAAGACCGTGGAGGTTACACCTAATTTGAGTTTGATTTCATGTGGGGGAAGTATGTTTGATTCAGATAAAATCGGAGGATAATTTACTACTAAATTAATTATTCCTTGATTATATTGATAATTTTTTATTTAACGACATAATAACTAATTTCAAAATAATCAATTGTGAAATAACTTGCATCAGAGAGCAGGTTTCCCACTAAAAAGGGGACAGAAGACGATCATCTCCAGACATATCACGACCTACAGACAAGACTGGCGAAACCTGAAAAGGAAACTCGATTGAGTGTCAGAGGATCCATAGTACCTGCAGCCTCCCAAACTTCATATTCATCATTTTCGAAAGCGAAGGAAAGGGATTTCTTTCCCTCCGAGCTAGGGTTGGACATAGATATTGAAAAATCGAACTGGACCAAACTAATTTGGTTCTTTGGTTTCGGTTCTTCGATTTTTTGGTTTGGTGTCGGTGTTGTTTTTTCAAAAGTTCGATTCTTCGATTCGGTGTTCAGTGTAGGGGTCTCGAAACTTCAGTGCATCGAAGAATTAAACTTTTTATTAAATCCGTTTTTTAAAAAATGTTATACATATATGAGAACAAAAAAATAAAATTATATATATATATATATATATCAATTAACAATTAAATCATTCATGAAACAAGTCAAAGTAGCAACAAATTAGTAATTTATATAGTTAACTTGAAATATTATTTTTCAAGAGAAATTCAAACATATTTTTGCCGATTTATGTCATGTAAAGGATGTCTCGTGCTTATTTTTCTCGAGCAATAGTTGGAGGCACAAGTTCTTAGCAAAGATAAATATGATTTTTTAAGCACAATAAGTGTAGCTTCTAGATCTGTAGAGTTCCATAGAAGATAATGTCCTATGTTTGAGGAAGTCAGTCTAAAATTTTACTTTTGTGGAGACACTTAACAGTGCACATCATCACTTAACATGATTTTAAGTTTTTAAGTGTCTTATACTTTGATTTTGTCTTCATTTTATTTTTCATTTGTTTGCACCAAAAAATCATTTTAAAAATATCGAATAAAATCGAACCAAACTTGAAAAAATCGAATCAAATCGAAAAATTTTAATTCAATAGATGATGCACATTTTTTCAGAACCAAAAGCCAAAAAACCACATCAAAATTTGCTTAAACTGAACCGAAGTACCGAATGCTGCTACTCCGAGCCCTAAAAGTTTGGCGGGAGGGAATGATATTCTTGAATTTTTAATTTTGAACTAATTTTCATTTGACCAACCCTGAAAATACACGTGGTTAATTCCCTAATAATAAACCTTTTTTTTTTCAGCATAGTTATACATACTCGAACTTGATTTATAAGGAAAATAGAAAGCCGGAGGCAACTACATTCTTTTGCCCTAATCGCTAAACCCTTTACCCTCTCAATGGCTAAGAATCGTCCCGAGGAGGAAGAAGGAGAATCCGGCGAGGAGATGGAAGTTTCTTCGCAGGAAAAGGCAGATACTGAATCGGATTCGGAGTTGGAATCGGAATCAGAACCTGAACAAGAGCAACCACCGAAAAAACCACCAGTTGCCGCTCCAAAGAAGCCACAACCTCAGGATTCCGCTTCTTCTACGGAGGAGGAATCTGATTCTGAGTCCGAACCGGAAACACAGAAACCAAACCCGGTTGTAAAACCCATAGCGTCCAAACCCATGGATGAGCCGAAAAAAGCTGCGCCTACCGCTGAGAAGAAATCTAGATCTAAAGCGGATGCTACTGCTAAATTCATTTCTCCGAAGAAGTCCGCTCCCGTTGTTGGAGCTAAACGGCCAGTGGATGACGGGGAAGCAAAGGAATCAAAGAGGTCTAAGAAGAAACCAGAAAAAGAGATTGAAACTCCAGTGAAGAAAACACCCACTGATGACGTGAAAAGGCAGCTGTTTCAAAGATTGTGGAGTGAAGATGACGAAATTGCTATCCTGAAGGGCATGATTGATTATAGGTCGAAGAAAAAAGCCGACCCAGTTGCGGATTTGAGTGCATTTCATGAATTCATCAAAAAGTCTTTGCACGTGGATGTGTCTAAGTCCCAGTTGCAAGACAAGATTAGGAGATTGAAGAAGAAGTATGAAAACAATGCTGGGAAAGAGAAGAAGGGAAAGGAAAGGACTTTCTCCAAGCCCCACGAGCAAAAAGGCTACGAATTGTCTAAAAAGATTTGGGGTAAAGAGAAAAGTGACAAAGTTCAAGAGGAAGTTGTCAAAGTGGAGAATGTAACTTCAAGTAAGGGGCAAAGCAATAGTGGAAGTAAAGATGATGGGGTCTTGGTTGTAGTGAAGGTAGACAAGCCGAGTACGGAGGTGGAGAAGACCGTGGAGGTTACACCTAATTTGAGTTTGATTTCATGTGGGGGAAGTGTTGCTGCTCTGGAGAAGTGGCTTGATGATCATTCTGGGTTGCTTAGCGTGGAGAAGAGGAATGAGATCGAGGAAAAATCGACATCCTTGAAGGTAACTGAGGCTGGCTTTTGCTTGAGGAGGGTGAATCTAATTGCTGAGCAGGGGGAGCTGATGCGCGAAGTTTTGAAAGCTGCTGGGTTTGAGATCTAGAAAGAGTAAACTAATTTATGGCAAACTTCCTTTTTAGGTTTGTTTCTGCTTGCAGTTCTGTGAATTGTGCTCATTTTGTGTAGTGTTAGCTTGCTGTCTTTACAAGTATCATATTTATCTAAATTGGAGCTTGTTTTGTGTGATTTGCTATTTGGATATAAACCATATTTGTCTCACACCCTCTATTAGTCACAGCTGCTCATTTAGCATTTGATTGAATGTTTGCTTGCTATGTCTGCTGATTCATGGGTTAACAGAATCTTAGTTGGTGTTACTCAAGGGCTTCTTTTTGACGTTGTCGTTCATGTTGTTATGTGAGGAGATACACATTAGCTTTGGGTGAACTTCTTTCTTGGATCAGCCATATGTACAGAAGTTCTATTTAAGGTTGATTCAGGTATGCATCTTTTTGTGATGCAATATGGGCACATTCATATTTGTTTCCTTGTATGACTAGGGATTTCGGAAAAGAACACCCTTAGAGCAGTTGGATGTCACTCTTTTCTCAGCAATAGTTTAGTTGGATGTTGTTCTTTCCTCCTCATGTCAATTTATTCAATTAATCTTTTCCTTAAGAAGTTTTGATCTGCTTCTAGATCTGTAGAGTTCCATAGAAGATAATGTCCTATGTTTGAGGAAGTCAGTCTAAAATTTTACTTTTGTGGAGACACTTAACAGTAAGGGTTGAGGTTAGGGAGTTGTCTAAAATGCTATTGTAATGTAAATAACAATTCTTGATCGATAAATGCTACTGTGTTTTTTGTTCCTTTTTAAAAGGAATTTTAAGGATAGCTCTGAGAGCATAGATGTACTTTTGGCCAGTTGAGGGGATAGGATTTTCCTTCTTTGTCACTCTGAAGTCTTGATGGAAAGGGTTCTTTATCTGTTGCAACTACAACCTGGAAGTTCTTTCACTTTGGTTGTTTCTGTGACAATGCTACAGATTAAGTAGATCTTGATAGATGTCAGCTGCTGGAAATTTGATGCTGTATCATCATTATGTTTTGATTTTCATTTTCAATGTCTTGCTCTATAAGATTGGTTATATTTCTGCTGCTGCTGCTAGTATGAGTTCTTTAGACTGCTGCTTGAGGCTTGTAGCTTACAACCAGGGATGTGGTGGAATTGAGTTTGGGGTGACATGAAAGTTATGGTTTCTTCATTATTTCATAATATTAGGGTATCGATAGAACATAAGTAGCCATTCAATAATACTTGACGGTGTCTTTTAGGAAGATTGACTTGAAATTAAGGATTTGTGGGAGTTTGACTTGGTTTGTAAATGACATTGACGTCAATGCTAATGGTGATCCCCAAGGTTCAATGAATGGATGGAATTGTGATCATTCCTAGATAGAGATGATCTCTTCTCTTCTCTCTCTCTCTGTAAATTTGAAAAGAGTAGATACATAAAATCCTCCGTCACTTAAACTGTACGAATAATTATTACCACCCTAATTTAGTTTAACTGACTTTAATATCCCCTTAGAGGTGACGCGGCTAAAAAAGTGGAATTACTTTCCTGCACGCACTTGACGATTGGAAAAGTGTTAAAAATAGAGTGTAGCTATACATGTGACATTTTTTAATGGGAGATTATTAGTTAATTTCTCTTTATTTCTTTGTTCTCTTTGATTTTCTTTTCTTGCTTTTTCAATTTCCTTTTTCTCATCCTCTTCTTTCTTTTCTCCAAAATGTGGATCTGCTGCGACCAACTTCTTGATGAACAGATAATTGAACATTTATGTCTATAGACATTTTTTTCGATGAATCTCTCCATTTTTTCATCATTTATATTTTTTTAATCTATTATTTGCTTACAGATGATCAAAAAATTTGTCGGACATTTTTTCTGATGAATCTCTCTATTTTTTCTAAAAAAATTTCATCATTTATATTTTTTTAATCTATAATTTACAAGCAAACAAGAATGGAAGCTTTCTTCTTCTTAGAATACAAATTCCCATTAGTATATCTTAATTTCTCACCAAGATATCCATCAATGGCAAAATCACTGGGAAAATAGAGATAAGTTTGAGAAACGAAACTATTCGTTGTATTAAAAATCTAATTTCTCTAATGCCTCTTTTTCAAAGCAAGCATGTAATGAATTTTCCGATTCGAATGGATTATTGAGGGCTCAAACTTGTTGTATTTGAACAAAGCAAAAGTGAAAAGCTCAGGACTCAGATTTGAACATAACGAAAGAGAATAGCGCAGCCCCCATGGCTATCGACATCAGTTTGTTATTCAAAGTTGTATAAAAATCATCTTGCCAAACCACCGATCGGATATTTTTTCAATTGCCATTATTGAACAAAGCCCAGAAAGGTAGCATCATATGCAAGCTCCAACTCATAGAAAATACCCACTCTATCTCAATAAATGGTGAAAGAAAAAAAATAAAAAGAAAGATTTGACAGGCGGAGGTGCGTGTAGAACACCTCCGACGGTACAAGTGTTTCTCTACTTTTGAGGAGATATTAAATTCGATAGAAACTTGATTAGGGGGATAAATAATTACCCGTAAAGTTTTAATATTAAAGTAAGTTCCATGGACAAGTTAGAGAGGGATTTTATGTACTTTCTCATTCGAAAATAATGAATGCCAACAATCTTTATGAGAAACTTCTACCGAACCTTCTTCCCAGTTATTGGCCCTGTTGTGATTCTAGTTAATTTTAGATTTGGCGGAGCAAGTGTTGCATGAACCAAAATTGCTGCCTTTAGAGGGGAAAGCTCAGGGGCGATCAATTCATCTCCCTACGAAAATATCCCAAAAGCATACCGGTGCCCAATATTTGTAACAAGTTTACATATGCATGATATGTATTTGCATAGACCTTTTGCACTAGACATGGTTAATTAACAAGCATTTTCAACCCCATTAATCAATTAACTACGGTAAGTTTACACGATTTCGTATAAACACTCAGTGCGGGCATCATCTTATTTACCCTTCTTCTCAAAGGTCAAGAACAATGTTGCTTTTCCTATACTAGTATATTAGGTCTTTTACGGGTTGCAAATAAATGAATTAATAAAGGGGTGATGGAACAAGTATTAAGTTAATGTGCAAATCAAACAAGCAGTAGTTACTGTAGAAAGCTTACTGTCTATTTGAGCATATATCCGTTCGACAAACTGCGGTTACTTCTTAACAAGGCAAAGCTGGTGCATGATGATCTAACCTTGGCTAGTTCTACCACTGGCAAAAACTCAAATTTGTAATGCAGGTTTTAGTTCTTTCGGTTAAGAGTTACTAAAAGATTAAACTTATTCGTATAATGAGGAAGACAATGGCTATAAATCTGATGAGCAAATATTTGGCATGAGGTGGGAGGCTGCAGATGTCCTGCGGAAGGAGCTAAATAGAGGAAAATAAGCATTATTTGTGTGATGTATGATCAGTTCGCATCATTTATAAAAATCTCAACAGGTTCCACTAGATTCATCACTGATAAACTAATGGAAATCGATGCATAAAATTGTATTTAGAAAGAGGATAACTCAAGTGATGATCCCAAATAACTTTGTTGCAACAGCGGGCGAAATCATTGAAGGCTTGAACTAGATCCAATAAGCACGCCCAAGTTTATTCATAACAAAAATGGAGCCTCCATTCATTTGAGAATTCAGATGCAGCAAGGACGAGAACAATTTGGGCACCGCAGTTTATAATGGTCCAGGAAAGGTTCCATTCTCTCTCTGCTCATTCCATCTGTCAATCTGAAGCCACAATCAAAAGCAACAAAGAATACATGAAGCGGACAACATGAAAGTATTAGCAGCATGAAATGAAAAATGAATTACCACCAGAAAGTTTATGAGCTAAGAAGATATCACGTGTTAGTCATAAAAAGAGTCTTAAGAATTGATTTGGTCTTTCCGGAAAAACAACACACACACACACACCAACCACCAAAAAAAAACTGGTCTTTCTTTCAGCTAGTCATTTACTCCTTATCAGAAACTATTAGTTTAATATTCTATCAGCCCCACTAAAAAATTGCTCTGCTCCCTCTCCCCCAAAAGAAGATGTCTACACTCAATCATTTGATCCTGGCTGATTTGATTTGTACTTTGGATCAGAGCTGTAAACATTTCAATACTGCACATTTCAGCCATGTCCATCACGATCACTACCCCAGAAGATACACAAATTGCTAGCTTCACTTACAGGTGGCAGCTAAAAGTGCTTGTTTACCACAAGACAGTATACAAAAGAGGGGATTTTCATTATCTAGTAGATGTTTCCTTTGTGACAAAGATGTGGAAAAAACCAACCAAACACTTCTTCTTTGTGTCTTCAGATCTG
>DF361849.1:7726-17826 GCA_000787875.1 Solanum virginianum
AAAAAAAAGAGGCTGACCCTGGGGCGTTGGTCTAGTGGTAAGGGTGAAACTGTTGCTGCGTGGTAGGCTTATAAGCCTGAAACTATTACATTATAGGCTTGAATCCTTTCATTGTGCCGTACAAAAGCTTTATATTTAAATGGAGAAGGGTAGAGGAGTGAACCCATTATCCATCGAGCTTTGAATTATGTGCCCCTGGTCCTCAAGGATTCTCGTGGAACTCACACTCTTTATAATTGTGAATTGAGCTTAGCTTTATCCTAGAAAAATAACGAGTTGAGATGGTATAACTTGAGCTTGGATGGTTTATGGTCATGATCAATTTTTATTGGATATATGTACTCATTACCCTTTTTAGAGGAGTAAAAATAGTGTTTTGTTACATGTGTGGTCTTTATTTGTTGTTTTTGTGTTTGTATTAGTGTATGTTGTTGTATTACCGTTTTTAGCTAAGTTGCATGGACTCTTCACTTTTGATGCTGCACCCGTGTTGGATTCTCCAAATGTACACTACTTTTGAGAAATCCGACACGCACCCATTGATATTTTTAAAGAGACCGAGCAACATAGCTTTTTAGGGAAAATGTCCAAATTTGCGATGGAATTAAATGAAATGATCCAAGTATGCTCCTATGAATAGTTAGCTTTTCTCTTCTTGTTACATAAATTCACGCATATGCTCTTTGATACAAATGAAGCATTAGTTGGATTAATTAGCATTTAATCATTTTGATTTGCATCTAATCATTTTGAGTAGCATCTATCATTTTGATTAGCATCGTCCTCTGCCATGTGTCCTTCACATGGCTAAACTATTAATGGAGGGCGTTTTGCAAAATTTAGGGACAACTTTTACCCCTTTTCCTGTATTTTTTTCAATCAAGTCTGCCATTCACTCTTCCAAAAAAGTGAAAAACCACCTCCTTATCCAAGAGCTCTTCCTCATCACAAAACCAACACCTTTAAACAACCCCCTTTTTATCATCCATGTCTTAACTCAAGTTCTTTTCTTGAACCATCTTCAACCTACGTATTCGAAGATGGCGTTTTTCGTTTTTTTTTTTTTTGGCTCTTTATTGGTGGGTTTGGTTGATGTAGGTTGCTTTTGGTGATGAAAGTTTCCTTTAGTGGTCTATGATGATGAGAAAGTAGTTGTTGAGTTTTTCCTTCTTTTTTTTTTGCAAAAAGGCTTCTGGTGGGAACGGTGATGATATGTGGTGCTTTTCATGCAAAGGATGAGGGACCGTAGGTGATGGAGGTCCGCTGTTGTTGTTTCTGTGTTTGGTCTCTACTGGAGTTCTTTTGTGGGTCTCTAGTCGGCCTTTTTTATAAGGGGTCTGGAGAGGGGAAGAAAAAAGAGGGGAAAAGGGTTACCAGTGGCCTTTTGGCCTTCTTTGACCAGTTTCAAGCATGTCATATCTTTTTTGAGGCGTTCGAAGATTCAATTGGGACCAATAGAGAACTATTGATGGTGGATGAACGAGATTATGGAGGTTACATGGAATGGATGTGACAGACCAAATTTTTTGTTGTATACTGGCAATGGAGGGAGTAAAGAGAGATGGTGGGAGTTTGCTGTCTCCTCTTTTTCTGCTAGTGCTGTTTTAAAGGTGGTGGGGTTTGAGGAGTTGGTTTTGGGGTGGTTTTTGGCTAGTAAGTGGCTATGTGAAGTGGTAATTTTTTTTGAAAGATGAAACAATGAGTGAAAGGAAATAAGGGGGAAAGGCGTCTCATTTGCCTTTAAACTTCGCCAAATGTTCTAGGTGTGCACTTCCTTAATAGTTGGTCATGTGCTAGACCAGTTTTATCAAAAGCGAAAAGCGGAAAAAGCTCTAAAGTTCGTCGGGGCTTCAAGTGCAGAGCGCAAATCTAATGTGGGCTTTAAATGAAAAGGTGCAAATAGAAAAAAAAATACAAATATATGTATTTTTAGTCCCGATACCAAGTGTTTAGTGTTGCCTCTTCAAAGAGCTCTCATCTGCAAGGAAAAGTTTGTCTTGGAGCCTTAATGACGGCAGTGAAGCGCACGTTCTGCAGATGACGTTTTACATGTCTTTTCTGTAATAATCCTCTCATGGTTTGTTATCCTTATAAGTGTTTTTGGGCAACGATGTTACGTAATTTCAAACTGCCAGGCAAACTATTTGGACAGCAATGCAATTCAGCAAGTGAGACAATTATAGTTTCTATCCGTCTTAGTCGGACTTTGAATTTTCTGTTCAATTGGTGATTAAATTTGTCCATTTTAATCTGACAATGCTAAATATTTTGATGGTGAGTCTTGTTGAGGTGGAATATAAAAATAAAGAACTGCATTATGGATCTATTTTTGCTGCTCTTCTGAAAAACTCTTATGATGCACATTGCTTGGAGAGAGAAGGAAAACCAAATAAACTGAAAGATCCTGTATGACAAGATCATTCATTCTAGACCATTTATATAGACTTCTGGTGCTTGTTCTTTTGTTAACTTCTTCTCTTAATGATTGTAGGAGCTTGTAGGACTTCTTTCCATCCTATATGTGCCAGGGAAGCAAGCCACAGAATGGAGATATGGGGGAAACTTGGATGTGATGATGTGAGCTCTTGTTTTCTGTTTTTGAAAATTGTTCTTTCTGTTGTGGCTCTATTTACCTGTAATGGTCAACTGATAGTCCTATTCTGATTTCAGTATTAAAGTGATAATATTTTGTACTAAATGTACTTTGATCCTTCAGTTTGTAACATCATATTGATTAAAAATGTCTTCTTACTTTTACCTACTTGTTTCCAATGCTTTTAGGTCGAATTACGGGCATTCTGCTCGAAGCATTCAGATTTCGAGATCAGTAGTAGCAGTCAACAGGGTACAGGCACTGGAGTAGACGTTGTTTCTTGCTCCTCTGATAACAATCAGTTGTCAGCGTCAGTCACAGCCAAACCACACAAGTTAAAGCTTGGCTTAAGAAATGGAGACAAAACGGTGTTGCACATGGGCAATTCCATCTCAGATTTAGATAAGTTGAATGCTGATGCATTACAACAGGAAGGGCTGCTGGAGAAGGGCTTGAATCTTAGAAATCAAACAGAATGCGGTGTATCACAGCAGCCTGTTAATAGGGATCTGTGTGAAAATAAAGATGGTGATGTGGCTGATCCTGTAAATTTCATTATGATATTAAAAAAGGTATTGCTGCATCTAGTCTAAGTAGCAACTGTACATTCACATACTCCTAGATTATGTTGGCAAAATTTGAAAACTGTAATGAGATAATACACTGAGATGAGAGGATATATTAATCTTTGCATCATCACATGTGTGGTTTTCTCGGGTATATACTCTCTCTGCATTAACACAATTCAATGCCTAAATCCATCAGGGAACTCCATCCCTTTCTTTTCATTTCAGGGCTCTATTCAAGGAAGGGAGCCAGTAGCTCTTCTTTTAATAGAGAGAGAAATCCTATTTTATCTTTTAAAAACTTTTGATTAGGCAACCAAGAGAGCAGAAAGCAGGGAAGCAGATTTCTGTTAATGCTCATTGGAGGTGCAGAAGTGTCCATGTAGTCGTCAGATTGCGTTAATATGAAAACTAAATAAGATGGTCTGTTTGACCTTGTGTGACTGATATTGTTCTGGGAATATATGCCCCATAAGATTTTGTTTCTGTACTTCTAATCTGGAGAAGTTTTGTTGTTCTTTAATTCAAGTTCTATATCCCATTTAAACTTATAAAATACTTAATATATTTGTTGCTTTGTAGTTAATAGAGCAGAAAAGGGTTGATGTAAAAGATGTTGCAGTGGAGATTGGTGTACCTTCAGATTTGTTGGCATCAATGCTGAATGTAATCCTTTGTTCTACTATTCTCCTCTACCTTTCGTGTATTATCCACGATAAGAAACTCAAGAATTCTGTCTCTCTTGAAGTCTCTGAATGAGTGGATTTCTTTTTGATAATGCACTGATACTTTTCTTGTTCTTCAATTCTGCTAATTGCAGGATGGTAAAATGGTTCCTGACATACGGTTCAAGGTAGCTAAGTGGTTGAAGAATCATGCTTCCATTGGAAGTTTACAGAGAACTTTAAAAGTTAAAATTAAATCCACAATATCACCGAAAGTTGTGGCTGGTGTGGTGGATGATTTGGATTCCATTAGAGTAACAGAACCCGAGATTACGGACTTAGTACCCGTGAAGTCTGTACCACCTCGAAGAAGAACCAAAAACAATGTCAGGGTTGTGAAAGATGGTGAATCACTTTATTCATCTAAGGAGACCTTAGACATTGATGGAGTAGCTGCAAGTGAAGCTAAAACTAGTGTGAATGGAAGGGAAGATCCAAGTTGTCCAAGAGAGCTTCTGTCTGCTTCTGCGGTGCCATCTAGCATTTCAGTCCACTGCTATGACAATGGTCAAGTGGAGCAGGGTGCTTCATCTGATCAGAGTCTTGCGGCAGTTGCTGATATGAGCAGCACTATTTCTTCGGTTTCTTTCAATCACGTGCCAGATGTCGTGTGAGCATTCTATATTTATATCTTTTGGCTGTGACTTGTGGCTGCTTTTGGGCTATGAATATGTTAACTCATGGACTTTACCAGCATTTACATTTTCTTCGTGCAGTAAACGGGAAGCTTTCCGTAGCTCTCACATTCACCCTTTTATTCAAAATAGGTTAAGGCAAATGGAGAATGGGCTGCCTTTAGATGGTAATGTTCATGATTTTATGGTAAAAGCTTAAGGATATAACTGTATATTAAACATTCACGTTATTTGTTATTCTCACAGATTTGAGGCAGGGTGAGGTTTCTCAGATTGAAGCATCTTCCAGTTCAGGAATCTGCTGCAGTCAACATTCACAACATTTAAGTTATGGCGACCTCAAAATGAATGGTGCATGCCCTGAACAGTTGGTAAAGGCGAGTGCCATGGGCCTGCTGGAGCTTTCACCAGAAGATGAGGTGGAAGGAGAGCTTGTTTATTACCAGCACAGACTGCTTTGTAGTGCTGCTGCAAGGAAACGTTTTAGTGGTCTCTTCTATAATTCCCTTCGTCTCTTCTATTATTGCTATCTTCTGTTGTGTGTAGACCACAGACAGTAACGTGCACCTACTGTTGTGCTTTTTCTTGTGCCAGAATTCATGGATGTTGTTGTTGAATTAACTGATGCTCATTTAATTTTCTTTGCAGATCATTTAATTGTTAAGTTTGTGAATAGTCTCCAACAGGAGACTGATGCTGCTAGACAACGAGAATGGGATGCTGTGTTAGTTAGCCAGTATCTTTACGAGCTTAGGGAAGCTAAAAAGCAAGGAAGGAAAGAAAAACGGCACAAGGAGGCACAGACTGTTCTGGCTGCTGCAACTGCAGCAGCTGCCGCATCATCTAGGATTTCATCATTTAGGAAAGACAACATAGAAGAATCCATGCACCAGGAGGTTGTAAGTCTGTTCACATTAGGACTTAGGGGTCACTGAAGCAATATCTACAGCTATTTTAAAATTTCAGTCGTAGTTTTCATCATACTGAATGTATTTGTTTTTTTCCCTCTGTGCTGGATGTTTTGAAGATAAATGTTACCAGTGAAAGATTTAGGCTTTCTTCTCAACAGCATCCTCGGGTCAAGGAGACGCTTTCGAGGCCAACCGGTGTGCGGATATTACCAGAAACTAACTCTGATCTTGTCCAGCTAAGTTCAGATATTTCGAAAGACCATGCCACCAGAACTTGTGATGTGTGCAGACGGTCCGAGACCATTCTAAATCCTATCCTAGTTTGTACCAGCTGCAAGGTAGGAAGCATTACTTCTAATGTTTGTCCTTTTAAAATCTTTTCCTAAGTTTCAAACTATCTTTGTTCATAGGTTGCTGTTCACTTGGATTGCTATCGAAGTGTAAGAAACTCAACAGGTCCTTGGTACTGTGAACTATGCGATGAGTTATTGTCATCTGGGGGCTCTGGAGCTCAAGGTTCTCATCTTTTGGAGAAGGAGAGACCTTGTTTTGTCGCTGAATGTGGGTTATGTGGCAGCACTGCTGGTGCTTTTAGAAAGTCAAGTGATGGTCTATGGGTTCATGCCTTCTGTGCTGAAGTAAATTAAGATCTTCGTGTTTGACTATTCGTTATTCTACGCTAGCTTTATTTATTTGTTTCGTTGTTAATTTCTCTAATTTCTGTTTCTTCTGTAGTGGGCCTTTGAATCAACATTCAGAAGAGGACAAGTACATCCAATTGAGGGACTGGTATGTGTTGAACAGAATTAAGAATTTCTTTCGGTCTTTTTGTTGTGTTTAGGTCTGGAAGGCTGGACCAGCATAGTCGCTGTAATAGTTACTGTGTCAGTTTTTGTGATAATGACAGGCAACTGTCACCAAGGATATCGATGTCTGCCTTGTTTGCCAGAGGAGAAAAGGTGTATGCACTAAGGTATAAGATGTGAAAGATTCTTTTTCCCTTTGATGTTGTGTTAAGCTTAGTCTACTTATTTAAATTCTGCTTTTTGTTATTTGCAGTGTAGTTATGGTCACTGTCAGAGCACATTCCATCCCTCTTGTGCTAGAAGTGCTGGCTGGTTTTTAAGCATGAGAGCTAATGGTGGCAAGCTGCAGCACAAAGCATACTGTGATAAACATAGTCTGGAACAGAGACTTAAGGTTGGTCCTGTCTTTGTTAGTGCAATGGTTGCAAGTTTCTTTATTGACTATTACTTGTGTCATATACTCATTATCTATCAAAATGTGATCAGTCCGAGACTCAGAGACATGGGGTGGAAGAATTGAGGAGTCTGAAGCAAGTCAGGGTAAGTGATGGTATTCACCTGATTATTTATCATGTTTCAATTTTGTAGCGGTTGTCTTGCTGTCCAGTTCTGTGGTTTCTCCTATAATATATGTTCTCTTTCGTATTCAGTTTTCATTTCCATGGCTAATTGATTCTGCTAACACTAAATAGTTTATTTGATGTAGTGCTTTTACTTAAAGTTGATGGTTGAGATGGGACATAGATATCTTCTGCATTGGAAGTTTTAATAGGAGAATCAGTTTCAAAAAGTTTTAATTGGAGAATAGAGACATAATAGTACCAGTTCTATATAATATTCCTTTGTTTACTTAGCAGTAGGATACTCTTTAAGAGGGTGGTAAACAAACCAGCTGATGGATCTAAAAATTGGGGATTGTTTAGGTTGTAATAGATGGAAGAATCCCCAAAGAATCCCCAATCTTGACTTTTTGGACTGCAGTTCTCTTTAGTTATTCACTTGCTGTTTTGTCATTATAACTGTGACTGGCTATTTTTGCTACTATATTTGGTTTCTGCTAAGCATTATTAATAACCTGCAAGTATAGAATGTATCAAAAGAAGAGATTATTTGGAAATCAACGCATTTTGAAGTCTGTTTAATACGCAGACGCATGATCAAAGAGCTACTGGAAACAAAATTAAAACCTTCAAATCAAAGTAGAGAAATCTATAAAAGAAGGTTTCGACCGAAGAATATGAAACACAAGCAGTTAGGCACTCCATGCCAAAGAAGCAATTGTGTGTGACCCTTCTCTTTAGGTTTGTGAGCCATTCAGTTAGTTTTGTTAAGCATCTTGAAAAGCATTACTGGATGGATTACACACCACAGGTAGCCTCTTCCTCTATAAATGACAAGAATCTGTCCAGCATAATCCCGTACCTTGAAGGAAAATAGTCCAAGTTACTATACTATCTAGGTCACAGATGCTTCTTTTAGCTGTCCGAAAATCCTATTTTTACCATCTGATCTGCAAGATGTTGGAGCAAGAAAACGACCTGACCAAAAAGTGAGGACTAAACTTCTATCAGAACGCTGGAGAAATGTCCAGTATTGGTGTGCTTTCTGAGCAGAAGTGAGGACTAAACCTAGTTGTTAAACTAGAGAATGGGATATGTTGTCATTCAGTTAACGGCTTTATTTTCTGTTGTTATGTATTAATCGTACAGTTGATGATGTTCATAAACCCAAATACACCAATAAATCCAATATTCCGACAAACAGCAGTAGGCAATTTACTTTTGAACAATTTTGTTTGTTATTTGACCATGTGCTGCTTCCTTTACTGGGGTGGCTTTGTGGACAAGTTACCTTTGTGTGATGTAGGTTTAGCTTAGGTGGCATGTTGGAATTTTTAATTCAGTAATTTACTGGATAATATTTGAAACTGAATCAGGTTGTGATTTGTAATTTTCCCATTTGTGTTTAAGTAGTTGATTTGAGTGCTAGAAATTTTTATCGTTGTTTCTTTTTGCTCCATTTGCTGAAACTGGGTGGTTCAACTAAAATCCTCTTTAAGACCTGGAAGGTGAATCACCTCTTCATCTACTTACTGCTCTTTGGCTTGTTTCAGAACATTGTAGAAATTAAAGTAACATGAGTACTTAAGAGTTCTCCGATTTCCCCCCTTTGGACAACTTGTAATAAGATTGTACTCAGGGTTGGGTGCCATTCTGAAATGGGAATTTTATGCCTTGGCTTTGTAAATCTTGTGGCTGTTCCCATTCTGGGAAGCTCCTTTTCATTATATGTTGCTGTTATGAGCTACTGTTCCAATATGACGTTGAACCATTCTTTTATGACCAGCATGAACATACTTTTCATTTTAGAATGGCCAAAGATCCTAATCCTGTCAAATCCTCTTGTGCAGGTTGAATTGGAGCGATTACGGCTATTATGCGAAAGAATTGTCAAGCGAGAGAAGCTGAAGGTAGCCTTTGTTTTCTTTTTCACGCTCTTTGCAGATTATATGTATGACATAAATAGTTCTACTGTTTGATATAACTGTTAGCCGTTGCCTTGTCAAACTCATAACTTCTGTTACATTGCTGGTACGCACTATTTACTTGTTCCATTCATTAGATGTTAGTATGGTGTCTTTGCTATATTGCAGTCTCATGATTCTGCAATTTTACTTTCGTTTAATGTGAATTAATTGTTTCCGTGGTAAGGAGAAACATTTTTATTTGAGAAAAGATGAATATTATAGGTATTGCACGGAACGTGCATGAATATTTCCAACAGCAATCCTGCCTTCACATCAGTGTTCTATATATCACCATGTGTTCAATGAGTGTCTCATAAATACCTTTTTGTGTATCATTGGGAAGCCTATTAACATAAATACAGTAGTAAGAAGCGACAATAAATCTGGTTTTCAATATCAAAATAGATGGAATAACAGTCTCCATTTCTAATCCTGAGTTATTGAGAAGTAAAAACAGATGAGATTGTGGAAGTAAATATTCTTGCATCACTGACAATTGAATGCTTCGTTGGATAATTTGATACTATTCACAAGGCAAGGGTAAGACGGCGGACACATCACCCTCCATAGACTCCACTTGTAGGATTACATTGGGTATGCTGTTGTTGTGCCTACCTATTCAGGAAGAGGCTTATAGGCATTCACAGTGAAATTATTTATTTGAATAATATCTTTTTTTGAGAATTTATTTGGAGAATATCTTGTTTCCTGTGTCAGACTAAGGCATGGAAATCCAATCACTAGGATGAAGAGAGCCTCCTAAAATAAAGGGGAGTAAAATTATGAAGACTTAAAAAACAATTTAAGGTGGATAGTATATTATCATTACACTTGGTTATAAAGTTGAACATTTGTCTAGTAAATTTAAACAGCCCACCAGGCGTTACATCACATGCACATTGAGAGCGAATATAATTGTACCCATGGATTCTAAAGCACTAGCTAGTTCCTCTTTTGCGCTAAGAACCATGGTAAGAAGAAACATTGTGAGAAATGTCCATGGGAAATAGCTTCAAAGTGGATTCGCATAGTCTATTACAGGGTCCTGGTTTTTCCTTGTATCATTAGTGGGACATTAGCAGGTGAACGTCTATCTGCTATCGGTGTATGCTGCCTGGTAGATAAATGATGATATGTTTTCCATGCTTGAGAAAGGGGAGGAGTTCAACTGCTTCTTTTATGCTATATATGTTCTTCTGGTACCATGGCTGATGGACGGTTCTTTGATTTGCAGCGTGAAGTAATCCTTTGCTCACATGATATTCTGGCTTCAAGTAGAGACAATGCTGTTTTATCTGCTCTGACTCGACACCCTTACTTCCAACCTGATGTTAGTT